>JAIUZE010003396.1:0-19008 GCA_022085475.1 Heliosperma pusillum | reverse complement strand
AAATGTCCATACCCTTGACATTGAAAGAACTTTTTGAGAGCGGTAGTCTTCCTTTGGCCTGCCTCAACAGCCTTGCCTTTATCAAGGTTGAAAGGAGTCTTAACAGGAACCACAGGTTCTCCTATCTTAACTCCTACAAAAGGTTTGAAGGTGAGGGTTCTGGAAGGTGTCTTAGAAGCACTGGCCTTTCCTTTTCCCAATTTTTCTACCCTTAAAGACAAGTTGACAGCTTCCTCAAAGGAGTATATGTTTTGTAGCCTGACTTTGCTAGCTATCCTTTCATCCAACCCCTCTAAGAACCTTGCTATCTGTTGTTCAGATTTCTCAACAACCTCACATTGCAAAGTGAGTTGTTCAAAGTCTCTTAGGTAGGACTCTAAAGGTCTTTGGTCTTGCTTTAGGTGAGTAAGCTTAATGAACATGTCTTGAGTGTAGTCCCTAGAGACAAACTTAGCTCTCATTTTCTTTTTCAGTTTGAGCCATGACTTTACAGGTTCTTTCCCTTCCATAACCCTCAAGGTTTTCATGTTTTCATACCACAGTGAGGCATAGCCTTTTAGTTTCATGATAGCAACCTTAAAAGCCTTTCTATCAGTGTATCCTTTAAACTCAAAGACTCTTTCTACAGACCTTAGCCAATCTAAGAAATCATCAGGGTTCAGGCTACCTAGAAAGTCAGGAATCTCTACCTTGATATCTTTGTCTTGGTGTCTGAGAAGATTGTGATCTGAGCCATCTGAATCTGACATTTCAAACTGATCTACAGGTTGTCTCCTCCATACTCCACCTTGTGGGAAAGGTGATCCTCTTCCTCGACCTCTGCCTCCCCTTGTATCATTGTTCTGTTGGCCCTCAAGGAGTTCATGGACAGATCTAGAGACCTCCATTACAGTTCTGACAAGATCTTGAACTGTGTTTTCAATACCTGTGATTCTCTCTTCACTCATGGTTGTATTTTGTGTTTTTAATGTAGTTAGGTAGATGAACTCACAAACCAAAGCTCTAATAACCAATTTGCACTGAAACTATTCAGAAAAGACAACTAAACAATGACAAATTGAACTAAGGTTAAGACACTTGCAATTACTCTGTTTCTGTTTGAATTGATTGTTAAATGACAAGGATAGGACCTTAACCAAAGCACAAAGCCAATGATTGAGGGTTGAACCTTGATCCCAGCACACAGCTAAGGACCCAAGCTCAATTCCAAGCACAAAGTAAAGGAAGTTGTCTCAAGCACACAGCCAAGAGATTGCAACAGAAACAAGGTTTCAGTTTTATGTTTTACTTCAAATCTGATTTGTATTTCATTAGGTGAAGGCCTTATATAGGCAGCAAGGATACATCTCAGACGTTAGGATACATCTAGGGCCACAAAGGCTTACAACATAAAACAAAATAACAGCTACAAACTTGCAGAATACTGACATAAAGTAGATAAAGCCCTTTTAGATGGACATTCTCTAGCAAAATGTCCATACCCTTGACATTGAAAGCACTTTTTGAGAGGGGTAGTCTTCCTTTGGCCTGCCTCAACAGCCTTGCCTTTATCAAGGTTGAAAGGGGTCTTAACAGGAACCACAGGTTCTCCTATCTTGACTCCTACAAAAGGCTTGAAGGTGGGGGTTCTGGAAGGTGTCTTAGAAGCACTGGCCTTTCCTTTTCCCAATTTTTCTACCCTTAAAGACAAGTTGACAGCTTCCTCAAAGGAGTATATGTTTTGTAGCCTGACTTTGCTAGCTATCCTTTCATCCAACCCCTCTAAGAACCTTGCTATCTTTTGTTCAGATTTCTCAACAACCTCACATTGCAAAGTGAGTTGTTCAAAGTCTCTTAGGTAGGACTCTAAAGGTCTTTGGTCTTGCTTTAGGTGAGTAAGCTTAATGAACATGTCTTGAGTGTAGTCCCTAGAGACAAACTTAGCTCTCATTTTCTTTTTCAGTTTGAGCCATGACTTTACAGGTTCTTTCCCTTCCCTAACCCTCAAGGTTTTCATGTTTTCATACCATAGTGAGGCATAGCCTTTTAGTTTCATGATAGCAACCTTAAAAGCCTTTCTATCAGTGTATCCTTTAAACTCAAAGACTCTTTCTACAGACCTTAGCCAATCTAAGAAATCATCAGGGTTCAAGCTACCTAGAAAGTCAGGAATCTCTACCTTGATATCTTTGTCTTGGTGTCTGAGAAGACTGTGATCTGAGCCATCTGAATCTGACATTTCAAACTGATCTACAGGTTGTCTCCTCCTTACTCCACCTTGTGGGAAAGGTGCTCCTCTTCCTCGACCTCTGCCTCCCCTTGTATCATTGTTCTGTTGGCCCTCAAGGAGTTCATTGACAGATCTAGAGACCTCCATTACAGTTCTGACAAGATCTTGAACTGTGTTTTCAAGACCTGTGATTCTCTCTTCACTCATGGTTGTATTTTGTGTTTTTAATGTAGTTAGGTAGATGAACTCACAAACCAAAGCTCTGATAACCAATTTGCACTGAAACTATTCAGAAAAGACAACTAAACAATGACAAATTGAACTAAGGTTAAGACACTTGCAATTACTCTGTTTCTGTTTGAATTGATTGTTAAATGACAAGGATAGGACCTTAACCAAAGCACAAAGCCAATGATTGAGGGTTGAACCTTGATCCCAGCACACAGCTAAGGACCCAAGCTCACTTCCAAGCACAAAGCAAAGGAAGTTGTCTCAAGCACACAGCCAAGAGATTGCAACAGAAACAAGGTTTCAGTTTTATGTTTTACTTCAAATCTGATTTGTATTTCATTAGGTGAAGGCCTTATATAGGCAGCAAGGATACATCTCAGACGTTAGGATACATCTAGGGCCACAAAGGCTTACAACATAAAACAAAATAACAGCTACAAACTTGCAGAATACTGACATAAAGTAGATAAAGCAGAAAAGCAGTTTCTAAAGGGACAATCTTCCTTAATTGTTTTGATCAGGTGTGTCTTGGATGAAGAGTGGACTTTCAAGTTTGGGTTTGTGAGCCAAACTGAAGTAGGATGGCTCCCAAAGATGTGCTGAAGGTCCCTCACGCATTGCTTGTTCAAAAGAGGAAGGTTGACAGTGACATATTAACTACTGCACAAAAGGCTGAAATCTGGACAGTCTGAAGTTGTCCCTAAGCTAACTCTTTGTGTGTTTGTTTCTTGGAAGGGAAGTCCTGGGGAACGTTGTAGAGGACCTTCCCAAGACATAGGTTTGAGGGTTGGTTAGGCTTGTTTGATTGTGTGAGGCCCCCATGGACCCAGTTTAGAAAGGCTGTGATAGGCTGTTTTTGGCTGAGGGCTGTTTTTGTTGTGTTGGGTTTGTTGGGCTGTTGGCTGTGCCTTGTTGTGGCTTAGTCTTGGGAAGTGGATGGCTAGGCTTTGTTCTGGTTGTGGTGGTATTGTCTTAGCAGGCTTGAAGTGGTTGTGGCTTGGACTGAATAGGACATTGTCATAACTGGTCATGGTGTTGTCTGAAAGGATGTTGTTGTCTTGAATGGTGTTGATGTCTTGATGTTGAGTCTTGTCTTGAGCTCGTGTCTTGGCTTGGTCACATACTCCTGTTGCATATGACATATTCATATACTCTTCATAAGAGACATTTGCAATGGTAAATATGAGGATCAAAAAGAAAAATTCATTTTGTCATTAGCTACGGTGGTTTAAACGGAGATCGCAATCAAGATGCTACCGAATAAAATAATGGAAACTCCTTTCCACGATTGAACGGATTTACAAGTTCATAGAAGGATAAATTATATGTCATTTGCGCGTATAAAATAAATCTCAACGGAAAATAAACATTCATTGCTTATATATAATTTACTTGTAAAAACAATTTTAAACAAGTCACTCATATAATGACCCCTCACGAAATTAATAAGTGATTCCAAGACCCATCTTTAGACAAAATAGTCATCGTATGCTACCCCTTTATCTAAAAATGGTAAGTCAATACTTGACTAATTCTAAACACTAGAACTCTTGGTTGACGGATTTCAACTAAATCCATCTCCTAGTCCCAAGATAACGCTTATCTCGTTGAGTCCAATCCAATTTTGGCTTGTGATCGCATCACCCTACTTACCCGAGGTAAAAAGAGACCCACGAGCGTGGTAGCCCTAATGAACACGTGGTTCATAGGTGCTTAATTGCTAAGGCTAAATCTCAATTTTTTAAGTCATGTGAGAGGTCTTGTCAATTTCGTTATTAATTCCCTATAAGCGAACTAAGTCGGTGAATTTTGAATAACTTTGAATTGACAATCGAGAAATAAAAAATGCATGTTGGCGATTTTGGCATGTGCGGAAAAACATAAAGCAAGCAAATAATAAATCCTAGTATGGCCACCTAGCTAATCTAATTAACTAGTAGATTACAAAATCGGAAACCAACTCCTTGGCCCCTTGCCTCTTCATGGCACCGTCTTTTGAAACACCGACTTCGGGAGTCTCCGTCTTAATAATAATTAATTACAAAAGATAAAAATAAAATTCCTATTATACATTTGATCTTGAAAATAAAATAAAATTATTACAAACGGCGATACGAGATCGCAAATAAAATTACAACCGAATCGGTATTCCCTTACTTTACGGGTAATACCAATTAAAATAATCTAGGCCATACTAGGTACAACTTGCATTAAAATTTAAACAAATGACATTCATTCATTCAAAAATAAAATGCTGTAAAAATCATGCCAAAATCGCCCTTAATACTTATCATGCTCATTCTAGCTCGGTTTTATGGATTTTATCGATTTTTAACCATTAAAAATCAATAATCAACACTTAAATTGTATTTAAGCTCAAACTAATTATTTAAACTGATTTAGAACTCAAAATTAGTCCACACTAATTTTGTTTGTATTTAATTAGTTCGAATTGATCTTATTTGCTAAATATAGAGGTTTAATCATAACATTTATGAAATAAACCCAAAATAAAATATAAAAATCATAAAAATTTGAAACAAAAATTTTTTTACATTCTGGAATATTTCCAGGAACTCCAAAAACCAGAAACATTTGCCCAAAAAATTTGAATTAATTTTATGAACAAATAACTTTGTATTCAACGGTTTTATCAAATAAAACCCATTAAATATAGTAAAATAGTGAAACAAATTATAACATTTCACCAAGATGATATAAATCAGATTATAAAATGTACCAAAACTTTTCAAGACCAGAAAAAGACGTTTTAATTTTATGATCATAATAATCTCACTTTATTGACTTTTATCTTATAAAAATCAATAATCATGCAAAACTTAATCAAAAGTCACGAAATTTTACATAAAGTATGAACAACATGCATGTGAGTTCATATAAAAATTTCATGGCCAGAATCAACATGCATCTATTTTTAGTTAACTTTTAACATAAAACATGCATATTAACATGATTTAAAGGCCATAAATCAAAATAAATAGCAAATTAATCCTCAAAATCACCAAATTTGACCACAACCATTTTGAGGTCAGTAGGTATGCATGAAAATCAAAAATTTCGTGCAAACCAATTTTCAACACAAATTTTCAATTTTACCCAAGTTATCGTATAACTCGATTTTAATGCTTAAAATCGACATGCATGTAACAATTGAGCTCTGATACCACATGAAAGTCGTAGATCTATAATTAGACTTCTTCTAATTAGTTCATTAAATTACATTAACTTAATGATTTAGGATCTAGTTATCATGCATGCAAATATAAAAGCAGAAAAGAAAAGATAAGACGAAAATATCCTTACATTGGGAATTTTCGGTTCAATATGGGCACAATAAGAACTCCTTCTTATTGTTCTTGAGCATGTAATGAGTGGATGATCCTCCATAAAACAACCTCCAAAGTAGAAGGTCTCCTTCTTGTTGTACCCAAGATTTAACCCAATAAAACACTATATTTATTAACTAGATAAATATAGTATTATCCCTTAAATGATACTAGAAATATTACTACATTAGTAATATATGAAGTATATAATATTTTTGTGAGTTTTAGAGAGATGAGTGCATGAGAAAAAAAATTGAGCAAGCATGAATTAAAATTAGAAAAAAGGAGAACAACTCTTGTGTCCTTTTTCTTCTTTTCTCACGGCACCCTCAACACCAAATAGGTGATTATGGGCTCTTATTTTATTCACATGCATGAATGTTGAGTGTTGGTTAGTATATAATCATAAGATGTCATAATAGGCTATCATGACATGTAGCATAATATGTAATCATGGCTAAATGTTGAGTGTAGACTTAAACAAAGCAAATTGTTACTACAAGCTATTATCAAACGTCCACCATATGCATTATATGGTCCATTTTGATTTTTGATATTTGTCTCACAAATACTTATTATCATATGCTTGATTATCTTATATAATTAAGTATTAATTTGATCATATAACAATTATATGACTCAAATTAATAAATAATATAAACTCAACTTTAAAGTGATATTTTACCATTTTATCAATATATAATAGGTCCCACAATGCCCAGTTAATTTATTTTACAACTCCTTGTAAATATAATTAACTGATTACCTCTACATCAAAATATATGCATAACCTCAACTAATTTAATGAATTAACGATTAATCACTAAATTAAATCATATTTAATCGTATTAAAATAAGACGTAAAATTTATTCAGTCAATTATCGTATAATTGACTAATAAACTTAAGTGGAATGAGTTCCTAACTCAATTTCCACTAACTAACTCACATAACTAAACGTATATCAAATATACGCAAGGGACTAATTAAACTGTATCATATACAAATAATTAGTATTCTATTTGGGTCTCATCCTATAGGTTTGACCTAAAGGGATCAGTTGATCACCGCCGTCATACGACAATAACGTCAAACTCTAGTCAGCCGAGCGTTACCGATTTACGTTAATCAACTGACGTGGAGTATCAAAATATACTAATCATGCCACGTATATTCCAAATGAGATTTAATATATAAATGCACTATTGTGGAGGACACTTACTCCAACAAATAGTGCATTTATATAATAAATCTCATTTGGAATATACGTGGCATGATTAGTATATTTTGATACTCCACGTCAGTTGATTAACGTAAATCGGTAACGCTTGGCTGACTAGAGTTTGACGTTATTGTCGTATGACGTTGGTAATCAACTGATCCCTTTAGGTCACACCTATAGGATGAGACCCAAATAGAATAATAATTATTTGTATACGATACAATTTAATTAGAGCATTACATATATTTGATATGTACGTTTAGTTACGAGAGTTATTTATTGGTAGTTGAGTTAGGAACTCATTCCACTTAAGTTTATTAGTCAATTATACGATAACTGACTGAATAAATTTTACGTCTTTTTAATACGATTAAATAAGATTTTATTTAATGATTAATCGTTATTCATTAAATAAGTTGAGGTTATGCATATATTTTGAGGTAGAGGTAATTAGTTAATTATATTTACAAAGAGTTGTAAAATAAATTAACTGGACATTATGGGACCCATTATATATTGATATAATGGTTAAATATCACTTAAAAGTTGAGTGTATATTGATTATTAATTTAAGACATATAATTGTTATATGATCAAATTAACACTTAATTATACAAGATAATTAAACATATGATTATAAGTATTTGTGGGACAAATATCAAAAATCAAAATGGACCACATCACACAAGTAGGGGCCGGATCTTTGGTTAGTGGAGATCAATGATGATTGTTCTTATCTAATCCTACACTCCACCTTATGTTATGACACCAATATCATTACCCTTATTACCACACTCTACCTATTTGCATGAGAATAAAATAAGCACAATAATCACTCAATTGTGTGAGTGATGACCGGCCAAAAGGCCTTGATATAGCACAATTGTTGTTCAATTTTTGGTGTACTTCAATTCATTATGCTTATTCTTACTTCTCTTTCTAAACTCAACACCTCTCAATAACCCACATGAAAATTAATATTCTCTACATATTACTAGTGTAGTAATACAATAATATTAGTAGTATTTTGTCTTACTTATTATCTAGTTAATAATAAGGTAAGACTATTTGGGTTTAATCTTGGGTGCAACTAGAAGGAGACCTTCTACTTTGGAGGTTGTTTTATGGAGGATCATCTATTAATTTCATGCTCAAGAACAATAAGAAGGAGTTCTTGTTGTGCCCATATTGAACCGAAAATTCTCAATATAAGGATGTTTTCGTCTTATCTTTTCTTTTATGCTTTTATATTTGCATGCATGATAACTAGACCCTAAATCATTAAGTTAATGTAATTTAATGAACTAATTAGAGGAGTCTAATTAGAGGTCTAGGACTTACAACTTGTGGTAAGAAGAATAATTTGTTTAAGAATTTATTTAAGTTAAGGATTATTAATAATTTAAAAGTTTAGCTTTGAATTTGAATATCAATCCGGATTGGTCAAGTGTTTCCGCCACCTTGACCATATTCATCTTTGTACTCTGATAGATTATTTATTATTAAGGTATTTATTTTGTTTTAATAATCCGGGTTGTTACAGTTGGTATCAGAGTGAACACGCTCCAAACTGTTGCGTAGTTAATGACTAAATTAAATGGATTAGTAAATGAGTGAGAGTAAATGGGGGTAGAAACCAATAAGAACTAGTTGGTTATGTTTGTATAGTGTACGAGTAGTTACCTCAAGTGGTTCTTAGTTTTACCACTATATAACAAACTTCTGTTTTACAGATGGTGCGCACTAGAAACGGAAATGGTAACGAGGCTGATGCTGAACGCATCAGTCGAGGATGCGCTAGCATCTATGGCTCAAGGTTTTACTATTCATCTCAACAACAACAACAATAACCGTCCGCAACAGTCTGTATTTGATCGCTTTGCTCGACACCGTCCCCCTACCTATGATGGTGCTAATGATCCTACTGCTTTGGAAGCTTGGATTTGGGAGATCGAGAAGCTGTTTCTTGCTAATGAGTGTCCTGATGGTTAAAAGGTTAACATTGCTACTGTAGATACCTCAGTTCTACACCTTTCGCCAACCACCCAGTGATGATTGGGCCGCATGTTTGGTATGCAAAACGATTTATGACAGTTCATAAGTTTATCGTCAAGTGATAGCTTAAATACTTGTGTCTACCCCTTGGTCGTCATCTACGTGCTGATGCGGTCGATTTGACAGTCATTAGAGTTTATTTGAAGTCCGGGTCAAAAACCACTTCATTTTCTATAAACCGTCTTTTAAAACCCAGTCTGAACGCTCGAGAATATACCGGATATTTTAATATTTGAAAACTTATCTTTATTGGTAAAATATATCCGTATTTTATTTAGAAAGACATTGAGATCTACCGCAATTCCATAAAAGAAAAGCGGAAATCTTTCTTTCAAAGGAGGAAACTGCTTGGGAAATGACGCAGCAAGTGCTGCGCCTGTTCCCACAGTCGCAGTGCCTACCGCGCCTCTTCCCCAGGATGTTTTGCCTGTTTTCGGAATATTTTCTAGATATCTTTCCGTGTTCGAGTTATTCCAAAACTCTTCGGGATTTTTCCCTATAAAAGGAGAGGTTCATTCTCACTTTTAAGGCACACGAGTGTTCCGCCCGTTCTCTTCTCTCTTTGCATTCTAAACCCTGCTCTAAGCATTTTGACATCTACGTGCTTGATCAATCGACCACGTAAGATCATATCCTTGTGGGTACCTGTCACGTTATTGCATGACCGATCAATTTGACTACTACACTTAATCAATCTTCCAATCAATTTTCGATCCTCTAACGACGACACTTTCTTTACATTCGAGTCGAGCTATCACTAAAACGCAATTTAGTTAATCTCGTTTAGTCAAACATGTAAGTCTGAGAGTGTAATAATCCCATCTTTTGTATTTTATTTTGTATTTTATTTAATTCATGTAAGATTCATGTCAGATTTGTTGGAGTAGGTGTCCTCCACAATAGTGCGCCACTTAATAAATCTCATTAAGGAATATAATTCGGATATTTATTGACTATATATATATGATTAGTCAGTTGATTAACGTAAATCAATAACGGCTGGCTGACTAGAGTTTGACGTTATTGTTGTAGGACAGCGGTGATCAACTGATCCCTTTCGGTCATACCTATAGGATGAAAGCCAAATAGTAACTAATTATTTGTATATGACACAGTTGATTAGTCCATTACATATATTTGATATGTACGAGAGTTAATTGTTAGAAATTGAGTTAAGAACTCAAATTCGATTAAGTTTATTTTTCAATTATGCGATAATTGACTAATAAATTTATATCTTATTTTAATACGATTAAATAAGATTTAACTTAGTAATTAATCGTAAAATTACTAAATTAGTTGAGGTTTTGAGATAGAGGTAATTAGTTAATTATATTTACAAGGAGTTGTAAAATAAATTAACTAAGCATTGTGGGACCCATTATATATTGATATAATGGTAAAATATCACTTAAAATGGTAAGTACATATTATTTATTTATTTGTGTCATATAATTGTTATATGATCAAATTAACACTTAATTATATAAGATAATTAAGCATACGATTATAAGTATTTGTAGGACAAATATAAAAAATCAAAATAGGCCAAATAATGCCTTACATGGCCGGTCATGTAGTAGTGGTGAGGTGATGATGGTTGCTTTTGTTCATGCTCACAAGTCACATGTGATTATGACATGAATAGTAACCTAAAATCATTTCATTCAACACTACACTCTACCACTTTGCATGTGAATTAAAATAAGCAAAATAAGTCCCTTGTGAAGGGCTCATGACCGGCCATGTTGCCTATAAAAGGGCAATATGGTTGTTCATTTCATTTGTTCATTCTTGCTTATTTTTCAAACATCTCTCAAAAACTCTTCTTCTTACTAAAACTCTCATAATACTAATATTTACTAACTATTAATAGTATAGTAATATATTATAATATTGGTAGTATTATATCTATCTTATTATCTAGTTAATAATAAGAATAGATTATTTGGTATCATCTTGGTGAAACTTGAAGGAGGTCTTCTATTTTGTAGATTGTTCTTGTTCATCCATATTTTTAGCCCAAGAACAACAAGAAGGAGTTATTGTTGTGCCCATTTAATTTCCTTTTCAATGTGAGGAAATTTCTTCTTTTATTTAAATGTCTTTATATTTGCATGCATGTTACATAGATCATTAAATACTAAATTAACAAGTAATTTAGTAACTAATTAGAGGAGTCTAATTAAGGTCTATGGACTTTCATGTGGTATCAGAGCTAGCTTGTAGCATGCATGTTCATTTTGGACAATTTGTATTAAAGTGATAAGATAACTAATAAATCAAAAATTTGAGTTAAAATATGATTCTGACAAATTTTTTTTTGGTGCATGTATACCTACTGACTTCAAAATGTTTTGGTCAAATTTCATGATTTTAGGGATTGATTTGCTATTTATTTTGATTTTTGGCTTTTAAACCGAGTTAACATGCATTTTATGAGTTAAAAGTTAACTAAAAATAGTTTCATGTTGATTCTGGCCATGAAATTTTAATTTGATCTCACATGCATGTCTTACATATAGTATGTAAAATTTCGTGATTTTTAATTAAGTATTGCATGTTTATTGATATTTATACGATAATAGTTGATAATATGAGATCATCTTGAGTTCATAAAATTGAAACGTCCTTTTCTGGTCATGAAAATTTTTGCTACATTTTACATTCTGATTTTGATCATCTTGGTGAAATGTTATAATTTGTTTCACTGTTTTACTATATTTAATGATTTTTATTTGATAAAACCATTAAATACAAAGTTATTTGTTCATAAAATTAATTTAAATTTGTGAGCAAATGTTTTTTTTTATATTTAAATAAAATTAAAGTTTTTATTTTATTTTTGAAGTTCCTGGAAATGTTCTTGAATGTACAAAATTTTTGGTTTCAAATTTTTATGATGTTTATATTTTATTTTGGGTTTATTTCATAATTGTTATGATTAAACCGTTATATTTAGCAAATGAAATCAAATCGATCTAATTAATGACCAACAAAATTAGTAGGGACTAATTTTGAGTTCTAAAAAAGTTTAATTAATTAGTTTTGAGACAACCCTCGCGAATGCGGAAATAAAATATACAAGCATGTGATATAATAAGCGGAAATACGGTATTTTAAAAAACCTTTATACATGCAAGATAAGTATACGAGGAGTGTCAAATTACAAACCGAATAAAAAATACTATAAGATAAGAGACGTAGTCTCTCAAAAGGTTAACAATGTCAAAGAGATTAGCAAACTAGCTAATTGACGACTAGAGGTGAATCTTCCAGGGACAACGCCCGCTAGCTCACACCCGAACCCAAAATAGCATAAGCAAAAAGCCATCCAAATCAAGCAACCTGTTCATCCATGAAAAACATGAACGCCACAGTCAGTGGGGAGTAACTCCGGGTTCTCCCAGCCATATCACATTAAACGTACATAAAGGGAAATACAAAAGTAGAAGCATGCATATATAGATATACATGTGAAAATACGATAAGGATAGATAGGCTATTCAATATATAATGATAAGAGCATAAGAGGTACAAGTCCGAATCCATCATGTTATACAAAGACTCGGGGAAGACACTCTTAGGCAACCGAATACGCTCACTAGGGCTTACATCTCACCGTTATCGGTATAAGTTTGATAAGATTGAGACTCGACAAACAAACCATGCCAAGTCATGCAACGATCACAAATAAACAATCATGGACTCGACAAACAAACCGTGCCAAGTCATGCAATGATCATGAATACAATCATGTAATCACGCATCCAAGCACAACGACACAACGACGACATCCCTCACGGTAAATGAAACGCATAGCACCGTGTACATGGCAAGTATGATTAAAAGGGCATCCACGGGATCACATTTCCCTGAACGCTACACTCAGTCAATTTCCTTTCGTATTGTAACTAATTTCCTCCTGGTCGCACGCGATATAATATCCGGTCCTAGTATAAATCTGGCCAGACTCTCGAATCCATTTTCCGATTCAACATGCGATGACATTTCGCATCCAAGACTCGGTCAATCATTGACGCCGAGTACCCCAAATTCGGTAGATCAATTCACGAAAGAGGCGGAAAAGAGCACAAGCCTCATAACAAGCGGTACGCTACATGCAAATAACACCACCTCGCAAGTACACAACATTTGACGGCCGGGTCGATCACGCAAAGCGTTCAACTCCCAACAACGTCGTCGTATGCCCACTAACACATGCATTTAAGCAGTAGGATACCTCCCCGTTCCGACATTCCAGCCTTACGAACGTGGAGGTAGCCAAGGGAATGAGAGTACAAAGCACAAGACAAAATAGTGCTCAAACCGTATCATTTGTAAAACCGACTCAAAGTGGGACATACCAAAAACCGTCACAAAACATGTGATACAAGCGAATAAAATATCATATATCCAAAACATTCATATTATAAGTCACTACGTAAAATTATACGATA
Source organism: Heliosperma pusillum (assembly GCA_022085475.1). NCBI lineage: Eukaryota > Viridiplantae > Streptophyta > Magnoliopsida > Caryophyllales > Caryophyllaceae > Heliosperma > Heliosperma pusillum. The sequence goes on along the minus strand of JAIUZE010003396.1, from coordinate 5,485 downwards.
AACGAATCATGCGAACTATTATAAATTACGAGTTTTAGAAATCATAGGAAAAATATGCAGCCGTGTTGCCGGCCGGTCAGTGGACCGGCGGCCGGTACCCCGGCTCGCGCATCAAGCGAAAACCCAAAAATCACTAAAAACAGAGCAGTGTGCTGCAGGCCGGTCTGAAGGCCGGCGGCCGGGCACCCGGCCAGGACCATCACTACCCAAAAATCCCAACTTGCCTACTGATGTGTTCCCAGCCGGTGGGCAGACCGGCGGCCGGTCACCCGGCTGGGAGCACCTCTAAACTTGAGAACAACATACAATGTTCTATCAATTCTAATTCTCATAATTTACTTCTAATAATTATCAACAATCAATATACATCATCAACATTCATCAACTAACAACAATCATTATCAATAACATAAATCCTAAGCTTTCTAATCGTATTCTAAATACGAATTCTAACATAAAAAGCATGTAAAACACGTAAATGATATCGAGTAACCCTTCACCGTTACCTTATTGCGTCTTCACTACTCGTCAAGCTCCTCTTCAATTAGGAAATAGTCTTTGTCGGGATCTTGGAGGTCACCACCTACAAATAGATCATAAAAGATGAATTTACTTCACCTTGAGAAAGACGGAAAGTTTGAAAAGCGAGAAAGACGGTAATTTTATTATCAATACGGATAGAGGATGATAAGAGGGGAAGAATAAGATGAACTTACACGAATTTGAGCAAGAAACGAATGAGATACGATGATTCTAAGAATGGATCAAAATGGAGGCAAGGGTTTTGATTTTTCTTAAGGAAGAAATAACTTGAGTTGTGTGAATGAAGAAATAGGTTAAAGGGAGTATGAGGGAATATGAGTGGAAAAAGTCAATAAAAGTCAAAGTCGCCTTAAGACGGGATTCACATGAAATCTCGCGGAAATTCCAAATACGAACTCGGAAATTCTAAATTCGACTCGAAACATAAAATTCTAAATTAAAACTTAAATTCGCTGAAAAGTATCCGTAAAATATTTTCACTATAAAAATAGGGTACATTTACGGGTGTTACAATCACCCCACCTTTTAAAAAGTTTCGCCCTCGAAACTTGAGGGAAAGAAAAATACCTCACTCGAATAGACTCGGATATTTACTACGCATAGAAGCTTCAGTTTCCCAAGTCTCTTCTTCGACATTAGCACATCTCCACAAGATTTTCACTAAAGGAACCACCTTACTTCTCAACTTCTTATCCTTGCGATCTAGGATACGAATCGGTTTCTCCTCAAAGGATAGATTCGGTTCAAGCTCGGGCATTTCAACTTGAAAGACATGGCTTGGATCACTAACATACTTCCTCAATTGAGAAACATGGAATACATCATGAACCTTAGCCAAATTCGGCGGCAAATCCAACTTATAAGCAACGGCACCAATCCTCTTCACAATATCAAAGGGTCCAATGTATTTCGGGCTCAATTTACCCTTAACACCAAACCGTTTAAAACCCTTCATTGGAGATACCTTCAAGAACACTTTATCTCCAACCTCGAGTTCTAACGGCCTTCTTCGGATATCGGCATAAGACTTTTGACGGTCTTGAGCGGCCTTCATTCTATCACGAATGACCTTCACATTATCAACAGTCTCAACAAGAACATCGGGAGCGATAAAGCTCTGATACCAACTGAGACAACCCTCACGAATGCAGAAATAAAATATACAAGCATGTGATATAATAAGCGGAAATACGGTATTTTAAAAAACCTTTATACATGCAAGATAAGTATACGAGGAGTGTCAAATTACAAACCAAATACAAAATACTATAAGATAAGAGACGTAATCTCTGAAAAGGTTAACAATGTCAAAGAGATTAGCAAACTAGCTAATTAACGACTAGAGGTGAGTCTTCCAGGGACAACACCCGCTAGCTCACACCCGAACCCAAAATAGCATAAGCAAAAAGCCATCCAAATCAAGCAACCTGTTCATCCATGAAAAACATGAACGCCACAGTCAGTGGGGAGTAACTCCGGGTTCTCCCAGCCATATCACATTAAACGTACATCAAAGGAAATACAAAAGTAGAAGCATGCATATATAGATATACATGTGAAATACGATAAGGATAGATAGGCAATTCAATATGAAATGATAAGAGCATAAGAGGTACAAGTCCGAATCCATCATGTTATACAAGACTCGGGGAAGACACTCTTAGGCAACCGAATACGCTCACTAGGGCTTACATCTCACCGTTAGCGGTATAAGTTTGATAAGATTGAGACTCGACAAACAAACCATGCCAAGTCATGCAATGATCATGAATAAACAATCATGGACTCGACAAACAAACCATGCCAAGTCATGCAATGATCATGAATACAATCATGTAATCACGCATCCAAGCACAACGACACAAAGACGACATCTCTCACGGTAAATGAAACGCACTAGCACCGTGTACATGGCAAGTATGATTAAAAGGCATCCACGGGATCACATTTCCCTGAACGCATACACGATTCAATTCATTTCGTATATGTAGACTAATTTCCTCCTGGTAGCACGATGATATAAATATCCGGTCCTTGTCTAAATCTGGCCATACTCTCGGAATAAACCATTTTTCGATTCGACATGTGATGACATTTCGCATCCAAGACTCGGTCAATCATTGACGCCGAGTACCCCAAATTCGGTAGAGCAATTCACGAAAGAGGCGGAAAAGAGCACAAGCCTCATAACAAGCGGTACGCTACATGACAATGTTCTATTAATTCTATTTCTCATAATTTACTTCTAATAATTATCAACAATCAATATACATCATCAACATTCATCAACTAACAACAATCATTATCAATAACATAAATCCTAAGCTTTCTAATCGTATTCTAAATACGAATTCTAACATGAAAAGCATGTAAAACACGTAAATGATATCGAGTAACCCTTCACCGTTACCTTATTGCGTTTTCACTACTCGTCAAGCTCCTCTTCAATTAGGAAATAGTCTTTGTCGGTATCTTGAAGGTCACCACCTACAAATAGATCATAAAAGATGAATTTACTTCACCTTGAGAAAGACGGAAAGTTTGAAAAGCGAGAAAGACGGTAATTTTATTACCAATACGGATAAAGGAAGTTAAGAGGGGAAGAATAAGACGAACTTACGCGAATTTGAGCAAGAAACGAATGAGATACGATGATTCAAAGATTGGATCAAAGATGGAGGCAAGGGTTTTGATTTGGGTTTCTTAGTGATGAAGAAAGGTTGAATTGTGTTGAGTGAAAGAAAATAGGTTAAGGGAGTATGAGTTGTGTAAGGGAAAAAGTCAATAAAAGTCAAAGTCGCCTTAAGAAGGGATTCACATGGAATCTCGCGGAAATTCCAAATACGAACTCGGAAATTCTAAATTCGACTCGAAACATTAAATTCTAAATTAAAACTTAAATTCGCTGAAAAGTATCCGTAAAATATTTTCACTATAAAAATAGGGTACATTTACGGGTGTTACAAGTTTGAATTTAAATAAGATTTAAATGTTGATATTGGTTTTTAATGGTTAAAAATCAATAAATCCCGTAAAATAGAGCTACAATGAGCATGAATGTGTTTAGGGCGATTTTGGCATGAATTTTGCAGCAATTTATTTTATTTATGGTTGAATGAATTAATGTCATTTATTTAATAATTTATGCAAATTTTGTACCTAGTATGACCTAGTTATTTTTAATCGTTATTACCCGTAATGTAAGGGAATGACGCTTTGGTTGTAATTTTATTGCGATCTCGTATCGCCGGTTTGTATAATTTAATAATTTCATTTTATAGAATAAATGTATAATAGGAATTTGTATATTTGTATATTTTTAATTATTTTTATGAAAACCGGTGACTCCCTCAAGACGGTGCCATTTTTGGAAAATGTTCCAAGTGAAGAGGCAAGGGAACAAGGAGTTGGTTTCCGAATTTGTAATTATCTAGTTAATTTGATTAGCTAGGTGGCCATACTAGGATTTTTCCGTTGCCTGTTGCTTGCTTTATTTCCGCTCATGCCAAAATCGTCACACATGCATTTTATTTTCGGTTATTGTCAATTCAACGTTATTCACAATTCACCGACTTAGTTCACTTATAGGGAATTAATAACTAAATTGACAAGATCTCTCACATATTTAAAATAATTGAGATTAGCCTTACCAATTAGTAACACCTATGAATCCAGTGTTCATTAGGGCTACCACGCTCGTGGGTCCCTTTTTACCTCGGGTAAGTAGGGTGATACGATCACAAGCTAAAATTGGATTGGACTCAACGAGATAAGCGTTATCTTGGGACTAGGAGATGGATTTAGTTGAAATCCGTCAACCAAGAGTTCTAGGGGTAGAATTAGTCTAATAATTGACTTACTATTTTTAGATAAAGGTAGCATACGATGACTATTTTTATTTAAAGATGGATCTTGGAATCATTTATATAATTTAGTGAGGGGTCATTATATAAATGCTAAACATGTTCAAATGTTTTTCAAGTAAATTATCATAACAATGAATGTTCATATATTTCTTTTTGTTGTAGTAACCATATTCGCACAATGTCAACTTCATTAAACAACGCAACCTTGAGTAAGGAATCATGGTTGAGATCCGTCATGGACAAGTGTGTCCTAAAAGATGACGGTAGTAACTTCGTTGAATGGGAATCAACGATCAAGAGCGCCGCGATATCTGATAACGTGCTTCGCTACTTGGTTAAAGAGCCCCCCACCGAACCCGCGCCTAGATCGTCCGCGGTGGTTCGGGCCGAATATGACCTTTATTTGAAGGTTGCCAATGACGTTAAAAATGTTTTGATTTGGTCAATCTCACCCAAACTCAAACTCCAATTGATATCTGTCGATGCATATGCGATATTCACGAGGATTACGTCGATGTTTTCGCAAGCCCCTCAAATTCACCAATATGAGGCGACTACGAAATTCTTTGACACTAAGCTTCAAAGGGGCCAAAAAGGTGGCCCACACGTGCTCAAAATGGTTGAGCACGCCGACACCTTAGAGCGTCTAGGGTGCAAAATTCCGAAGCAATTAGTGGTGGGTAAAATCCTTCATTCACTCACACCAAAGGTCACCCAATTTAGGGTGAACTATAACATGAATGGCATGGAAAAGAGTTTCCATGAACTCCATGCACTCCTCACCCAAGCGGAGAGGGACATGGAGGCTAGTGGGAGTGAACCCAAGGATGTTCTTTCCATGAAAATGAAGAACATGAACCTTGGGGTGAGGAAGGACAAGGAAAAGGGTAAGACTCTTTTCAAGAAAGTCGGCAAGGGAAAGGGCAAGGTCTTTTATAAGCCCAAGCCCAAAGTCAACAAACACGCGGAGGCGGATTGCTATTATTGTAATGGCAAAGGGCATGGGAAACGCAATTGCCCAAAATACTTGAAAGACAAGAAGAACGGTTGTGTGACAACGTCAGGTAAATTTTTCA
>JAIUZE010003394.1:0-14817 GCA_022085475.1 Heliosperma pusillum | reverse complement strand
CGATGTGGGACAATTTTTCTATTTATACATAGTATATTCACCACACCTACATTACTTTTCAATGTGATACAAATAACATACTTAGTAGTTACCATTAAAATTATTAAATATGATACTTTCCTAAATAAATTTTGATGATGTAAATTTCATTAAGGTGGAGATAATAATACAAACTTTTAAGATCTCTGTAAGATAATACTTGAGAGATTCAAAAGATTTTGGGTGAATATCTAAGTTGAAAGATACTCATTTTCTCAATATTCTTTTGTGAAATGAAAGTAAAAAAAATTTATATAAAAATTATAAACACCACTTGAATATAATATAGGAAATGTATATTGATAAATAAAATATTTTTCACTTTATTTTGTAATGCTATTTTCCTAAATTAATTTTTGATGATGTAAGTTTCACTAATATAGATACAAATTTTTAAAAGCTCTCTAAGACAATATTTAAGAGACTCAAAAGATTTTGGGTTGTTATTTAAGTTCCAAGGATGAATCTTATTTATAATTATAGGATCACCCCAGCTTATGATAATTTTCTGATGTGGGACAATATACTATTTATAGATAATATATTTACCACACTTGTATTATATTTCAATGTGAGACAAATAACTTATTAAGTAGTACACCATCAAAATTATTACTTATATAATACTTTCCTAAATTTTCTAAATTAAGTTTGATGATGTAAATTTCACTATTGTGGAGTTAATAATACAAAGTTTTAAAGGTTCATTAAACTAATACTTAAGAGACTAAAATAACTCCTATTTATAATCATACTTAGTATATATATTTTCCACAAATACAATATTTTTCAATGTGGTACTAATAACACATTAAGTAGTTTATCATCAAAATTATTATTTATGATAATTTTCTAAATTAATTTTTAATAATGTAAATTTAACTATTGTGACTATTATAATTCAATTTTGTTAAGAGCTCTCCAAAACAATAATTAAGAGACTTACAAAATTGTGGGTTTATACCTAAGTTCAAGAATGACTCATATTTATAATCATAGGATCACCCTATGTTATAATAGGATCACCCTATGTTATAATAGGATCACCCTATGTTATAATAATTTTTCAATGTGGGACAATTTACAATTTATAAGTAATATATTCACCACAAATACATTATTCTTCAATGTGAGACTAATAACAAACTAAAAATTGTGGGTTTATACCTAAGTTCAAGAATGACTCGTATTTATAATCATAGGATCACCCTATGTTATAATAATTTTTCAATGTGGGACAATTTACAATTTATAAGTAATATATTCAACACAAATACATTATTTTTCAATGTGGGACTAATAACAAACTAAGTAGTACACCATCTTATTTTCATATAAATTTTATTTATTAACTATTACTAAATTGTTATATTAATATTAGAATAATAAAAAAAAAATTTAAATCTCATTTATTAAATTTTTAAAGTCATTTATTAACATAACAATATAAAAAATTAATTTAAAAGCACGTGCGATGATCATATTTATGATCACTCCACCTTATGATAATTTTTTAATGTGAGACAAATTTTAATATTTATACGTAGTATATATTCACGAGTCACCATACCTACATTATTTTTTTCAATGTGGGACAAATAACACATTAAATTATTTACCATCAAAATTATTATTTATGATAGTTTTCTAAATTAATTTTTAATGATGTAAATTTCACTATAGTGAAAATTATAATACAAATTTTAAGAGTTTTGTAAGACAATATGTAAGAGACTCAAAAGATTTTGGGTTGAAACTTTAGTTCCAAATATGATTCCTATTTGTAATCATAAGATCACACCTTATGATATTTTTCTGACGTGTGACAATTTTACTATTTATAGGTAATATATTCACCACACCTACAATTATTTTTCAGTGTAGGACAAATAATATACTAAAAAATACATCAAATATGTGCAAATAATATGAGTTTCTATACTTTGCAGGGTTTTTTTCACCGTGGATCTAACTATATTATCTTCATAATTTTTTTTTACAATACTTCAATTTTTTTAATAATACCTTTTAAAATTAATTTTTGATGATGTAAATTTAACAATTGTGAAGATAATAATAGACAATATTTTAAGAAATCTCTAAGACAATACTTAAGAGACTTAAAAGATTTTAGTTTGTTATATAAGGTCCAAGAATGATTCCTATATTTAATCATAGGATCGCCCACCTTATGTTATTTTTATGATGTGAGACAATTTTACTATTTATACAGAGTATATTCATCACATCTACAAACTTTTAAGAGATCTCTAAGACAATATTTAAGAGATTCAAAAATTTTGGGTTGATACATAAGGTTTAAGGATGACTCCTATTTATAATCATAGGATTACCCACTTTATTATTTTTTCGATGTGTGACAATTCTACTATTTATATGTAATATTTTTACCACATCTACATTATTTTCAATGTGGGACAAATAATAGTTATGAATTTAATTTTTATTTATAGAGTTTCTAAAAAGTTGAAAAGTTGATAATATTATTAGGAAAATAATTAATTTAAAAAATATAATCAAAATCTAAGAGTTCAACCATAACTTGGAAAGTATATGTATGAATTTAATGTTGAAAAGTTGACAATATTATTAGGAAAATAATTAATTTAAAAAATATAATCAAAATCTAAGAGTTCAACCATAACTTGGAAAATATATGTATGAATTTAATTTTTATTTTAAGAGTTCTTATAAAGGTGGAGCCACTCACGTGCCTCGAAAAAAGCCTCTTATATATATATATATATGATTTTATTAAAAAATTAGTTTAATATATTTTACATTCAAGCGCGCAAGCCCACGGACAAGCTCGTTAGCTTAAATTAGGCGGACATGGACAACCCTAGTAAGGTCACTTAAGCGGGCTTGGACAAGGCATATTAGGCCTGCTGGACATTTTTTCAAAGATAAGCCCGGCCCATGTCTGTCCCAGCCCTCAAACGATCACCTCTACCAATCTATAAATCTACAATAAGTTTTGCTTGTGACAGGGTAACCCGTCGCAAGCTTGCGACATGTCAAATCTCCCTATCAAATAGCAAGTGGCTAAGCAAGTGGGGCTCCACTTGCCCCCCCACTTGCTCTTTGTGAGGGGGATTTGACCATTCGCAAGCTTGCGACGGGTCGATCCGTCACAAATGAGAACTTGTGATAAATCTTACTCAATCGACCTATTTTTTAGGGTCAAAGACCTAAACATTTTGACCCGCTATCTCTTCGACCCGAGTCCAAATGACCCGTTCATTTAGAGTCGAAACCCGGTCCGAAATAGTCGACCCATTAACATGAAGATAATCCAGAATTTATTAAAATATTACTTTTGAAATAATAATTGGAAAATAATTAATTTTAATACTTTAGATTAAAAAAAAAACTGACAATAAATTTTATACAACTTTTGTAATTTTTTATAATAACTTAATTTTTATACTTGTGTCTAAATAAGTAATGTAACCATTTCATTTGATTAGAATAAAATTATTAAATATGCCTTAATTTTTAAAAATAAAAAATCTATTTTTAAAATAGTAAAAAAAATGGTTGTATACTTCTCTGCAGTGTAATACTCGTATTTTAAAAGTGATGACTGACAGACTAAATCGCACACCTAATCAAAGATAACCAACAGACCTAAACTAATGCAGTAATAAAGGTAGTCGGGATCGTATTCACAGGGAGACCAAAGAAATTCTATTTGCTAATTAATAATTTGCCAGAGTAACAAGCTGGGGGTTTTAATTGTTTGATTTCTAAACTAAATGTAGTGAAGGAAAGAGAAATGAAAAAAGAGTAAAATAGATTCAAATATAATAGGATAAAAGACTAGGATATGGGTTACTACGGCAATATATAACGGTCAAGGAAAAATCAAAAGGTCAACATAAACACGGTTTGAAGGGTAATGGATAGTTCCTTTCAGTCTACTATTCACCCTAGAAGCTCAAATATAACCTCCGCTCTAATTTACATCAATAATATGTTATAATTTGGCTAAGTTGTGATAATATTGAACACTTATGTAACCGTTTGAATTGGCTAATCAGTTATTGACTCGAATGTGTAATTTGTCTTCCATTATTTCCTATTTTGGACTTATTAAATATAGTCCCGAAAACCCGGATTGTTACATAATCAGTAAGAGAATTTGAACTAATATCATTTCCGTAAATGACAACGTAAAAAATATCATAAAAGGAGGCTTATCATTAATTAGGGTGTAGTTTAACTAAGATGAAAATGTTTAATGAGTTATAAATGAAAATATATAATATAATATTTTATTCAAGAGAAGAAATGAACCAAATTGAAAAATAGATAGAATTATCTTCCATGACATGGTATACCGGATAACCTAAGAATTTTTGACATATTTATTAATCTCCTCTAAAGTTGTTCATGGGTTGCTCCGTTAATTTACCCGGCCCACCCGACCCACAAAATAAGCGGGTACAGACAAAACATTTTAAGAAAAATTACAAAGACCTAGCCCGCTAATCCGTCCCAAACCTACTAACTAGCTTGTCCGTGGACCAAAAATTTAACGTGAGCCTGCCCCATATTTGGCCCAAGCCCGCATTTAATCACCTTTATAATCTTGTCCTTCAGGCTCATTAATCGTATAATGAATCCTCATTGGGTTTTGGAAATCAACACTTGCAAATTTTGCCAGAAATATGTCAAGAAAATGTAGTTTGTTTGAGGAGATACAATAATATTCTCATTTGTTGTCACCAAAAAAAAAAAATAATATTCTCATTTGTTATACAACAATCTTTACCAAAATTAATCAAAACGAAAAAAAAAAAATCTAACCAAGACATTTATAAATAGATGAAAGAAAATAAAATTTCATTTTAAGCACCCTAAAAATTCAAAGAAAGAGATGATAATGAACCATTGCAAATTCTTATTGAAGATGGATATTATCTGTCAAAAGATGAAGACGAATCAAATATTATGAGTAAGACAAAAAACAAGTTCTTAGATACTAGTAAACGATTTGCCACATCTAATCAAATAAAGTAATAATTGACCTGTTTCATTCTTTAAAAAAAACGGGTATATCCATTTTAAAATAGACCTATTGTGAACATAAAGGATTAGATATTTACTTGAATTGACTTAGACTAGACTCTTTCGTAAGATTTGGAAAAGTGAGAAAATTAGTTTGCAAAATAATGATTTTTTGGTCAAATTATGTTCCAAAAGATTTCTCCTTTTTTTCCTCCTCTTTTCTGGCTGTTTCCAAACAATCCTCTGTCATCATTTTTACCCTAAAAATAATTAAAAAAAAAACCTCAAAATGTTCATTTCCTACTTCCTACATAACAACACCTTCAACACATTTTCACATCTCTCTCTAAACTTTCTCTCTCTACCCTCCCTTAAACCCTCAAACTCCTCTCTTTAATCTCCCATTAATTAACAATTAAATTACATAGCAATATTTACCATGAGTTCTTGTTGAAATACCAAGAAAAATGCAGTAAAAAAAAGAAAAACTTATGTGGGTAAATGGATGAATTATTTGACTCCTCAACATCACTTCTCTGTGATGAAAATGGTAAAGATTTGTGCTTTGATGATCTTGATGATGATGAGATTAAATCACAGCCGTTGATTCATCCACCAGAGCAAACTGATGAGGATTTTTTTTCATTGTTAGAGAGAGAAACTGATTATTTGCCTAAACATGATTATCTCAACAGATTACGTTATGGGGATTTGGATTTGTGTGCTAGAAAAGAAGCATTTTATTGGATTTCTAAGGTGGGATTTTTTTTTTATTAAATAATTTTTTTTATATAAATTTCTGCAAAATCTTAAATAAGACAGTTGTATAAATTGCCGTTTTGATTAAAACGGATCAAATATCATCTCACATAAAATAAAATAATCTTTTTGCTTTTGGCTTGCATTCTGCTTTCGTCTTATTAGTGCGATATATTTGACCCGTCTAAGACTAAACATCTCATGGTTATGTTATTATGGAACCACTGTATGACGTTAAGCTGTTAACTCGTTTTACATGAGACTAACTATGATTTTTGTTACAAATTTTTTGTTTTTCATTTTACACTTTTTCTCTTCTTATTCAGTTCAACATATTTAATCCGTATTAAACTCGACTAAACATTTTAAATGAGATGTTATGTTATCATGGGACTATTGTATGACGTAAAGTCGTTAACTAGTTGTTGCATGAGACTATGATTTTTGTTACGTCATTTGTAATTAATAAAATTGACTAAAGTTACGTTTTTTTTTGTTATGATGATGATATGAGCAGGCGCATTGGTATCATAGTTTTGGACCATTGAGTTTATGTCTAGCTGTCAACTATTTGGACCGATTCTTATCAGTCAGAGAACTACCCGTGAGTTTTACTTAACTTAATTACAATGTACACGCCTTTTAACACAAATTCTCGTTTAAGACGGAGATATACGTCTAAAACTTAAGACGGTTCAAGTGTAACCGTTTAAGATGAATAGACTAAGAAATAATGCATAGGAAAAAGCAAGATATTTGTCTCATCCACGCAAATGGTGTATTAGTTGACCCGTTTTATTTTTAAGACGGATATAATTTTCTGTTTATTTATTTATTTATTGATTGATTAATCTTTGAATTCTTATTATTATTTTTCTCCTGATAATGAAATAAGCAGAAAGATAAAGATTGGACAATTCAATTACTGGCTGTAGCTTGTTTATCAATTGCTGCAAAAATTGAAGAGATTAGTATGCCCTTATCATTAGAATTACAGGTTAGTGATAACCTACATTGTGTTTAAAACTCACTATCTCCGTCCGAATTATTTGTTTACTTTTGATTAAAAGACCCTTTACAAAAAGGTAGAGATTTGATGTTAATTGGTGTGTTATTATTAATTTTTGTTTAATAATTTTGTTTGATGTTGAGGCAGGTAGGAGATCCCAAATATGTGTTTGAGGCTAAAACAATACAAAGAATGGAACTTTTGGTGTTGGATACCTTACAATGGAAAATGAATGCTGTCACACCTTGTTCCTTTTTAGATTATTCCCTCAAGAAATTAAGTAATCCTCATAGCATTATTGACAAATATCTCTTTTCGATGACGAAAGTCGTTAATCGATCAATGGAACTCATCTTATGTACATTGAAAGGTAATCACAAATCACATTAGCATCATATCGCGACAACTTTTTATAGCCTATGTTATTCCGACTCAATTAGATGTATATGATACGGGTGCACAACATTTGACGCAAGTTGCGCGCGGGATAAGGAGGGATTGGATGTATGCAGTCTTACCCTTGTGCTGTTGTAATCGGTAATAAATAAAAATGGGTCGGAGAAATGTTTTGACGGTTGTGAAAAATAAATGCAGGTATTGACTACTTAGAATTCAAGTCATCTGAAATTGCAGCAGCAGTGGCAATGTCTGTTGCAGCTGAAATCCAAGCTGTTGATATTGACAAGGCTACTTATTGTTTCATTCATTTGAACAAGGTATATCATATATTCATATATGCATTCATTCAATAAATTATACTTGCATTTAACAGGATTCTGTAACATTAAGGAAATGTTATTGACCATATTAATTTTCTTCTTGAATCATTTAATTACTTTTTTCAGGATAGAGTGTTGAAGTGTGTTGAAATGATCAAGGAAATGCTGTCACAAATGAACAGAAGTGGGTCAATGCAACAAGGGGTACCCCTGAGTCCAATTGCTGTTTTGGATGTGGCATGTTTTAGCTATAAATCCGATGAATTTACGTCGTCTCATGTCGGGTCATCCTCTAATTCTTCCCAAATAACCGCTACTGCTACTCCGACTGCTATGACTATAAACTCGGAAAAAACCAAAAGGATGAAATTAGACCCTGCATCAACCTTACACTCCTAATCAACGGCTGCCCTCGTCATGAAAACGAGTACTAGACCCCGAGTTATCAACTTCAGAATCGCGATCAAGGGGTAATAAGGGAGATTAGAGTGACAATTTTTTTGCATTTATGACCAAATGTTTTGGGTGCTTTAATTTGGTTGAAGGGGAGTATTGATGTGGGCCTTTGAAATGATGATGTACAGTTTAAGTTTTCACACAGAAAATGAGAGACAGAAGAGATAAAGATGAATTGGAAGAGAGTAAAGTTTAAATGAAATGAATTGGGATTGGAACAAACAAGTGAAGAAGAAGAATCATGCAACAAGCATGATATGATGATTTAAGCAAAGGGTGTTAATAATAATTACTACAACAACAAATGGTTGTTTTAGAAGGTGTGTGATTATGTTCATGACTAAACACCTTTAGTTGTGTGTTTGGAAAATTACAAATGTAATTCTTTTTTGTTAGCTTTTGTTGTAGAGATTTATTTGGTGAGAAAATAAGGGTTAAAGAGATAAAAAAATCCGCTTCTTTATTTTCCCTTTCCGAGCGTATTATGTTTAGGGAATGTATAACTCCATAATTTTTCCGTTTAACGTCAAGACAATAGTACGTCATGACATCTAACTTTTTCGTTTAATATTGGTCGTGGCATTATCAGATTCATTCGTGGTCTTATGACACCCCTATGTTTAAGCCCTTATCTTGCCATGAGTAGAATGCCTTTGAAGGGGTAGCACATTAGATGTCAATCTATCTATTTCTGTTATCAAATTGCAAACAAAGACAAAAGCAGTGATTTACAAGATGTGCCATTTAATTTGTTTCTAGTCATCAGCCTTACAATAAATAGAGATGCGGATGGATCTTAATATTAGAAAGGGTACTTAATTGCTTGTGATATAAGATAAATTTCTTATTTTTTCTTGTGGATTCTACTTTTGTATTATTCTAACTATTTTATTCATCTTAAATTTAAGACGGATAATATCGTTATGAGAATTTGTGTATCATCATAGTTGATGTAGTTCCATTTTGTATTACCTTGTCGTTTTTAGTATTTGATTACAAATGTCTCCCGTTTCTATCTCTCTTTTTGTGTTGGATCCATTTGATTTTATGAGCGTTACGCTTTGTTTGGTAAGACTAGTTGAAAATGTAACTGAAACCTTAAAAGGTAACTAAAAACTAAAAAACTAACTGAAACCTGAAAATGTAGCTAATAATTAAGAACTGATATGGTAACTGATTTTATAAACAATGTTTGGCAAACTAGCTGAAACGGTAGTTGATTTTTTTGTGAAATAACATAAACACAAATTCTCATTTGTGACGGGGTGACCCATCGCAAGCTTGCGACAAGTCAAATCCCTTTCACAAAGAGCAAGTGGCAAGGCAAGTGGGAGGCAAATGGAACCCTCCACTTGCCTTGTCACTTGCTCTTTGTGAGAAGGATTTGACCCGTCGCAAGCTTGCGACGGGTCGCCCCGTCACAAGCAAGACTTAGTGTAACATAAAAGGGTATGATAACTATTTAGTTGATTGAAGGGATACAAAGTAATATGATATAAGATCAGGTACCTGAAATATCAAATGTTACCCTATGTAGCATTTCATTTCAGGGTGCTTATTTGGGCAAATATAATAAGCTACTTGCCAAACACTGGTAAATAAATCAGCTACCCGTAGTGTTTGTCAAAAAAGCTACTTTACTAAAAAAACAAGTACCTGAAATGCTTTGCCAAACAAAGTCTTAATTAATTAGTGACATCAACATGTTTTGATTGCTACTTCCTCTCTCTCATTTTTGAAGCCTACCAAATATGTCTTAGTCTAATGGTTTTGACGAAGGTATTGTTGACAATAGTAATTAAGTTTGTTACCCTTTCCATTTATAGTAATGTGACTAATTGCATGCTTCGTTTGAAGAAAAAACAAGGGAAAAAAACTCATTTATGACGTCCTTGATCAAAATAACAAATTATAGAAACCTTTTAGTCAAAACATACTCCGTAGTAGGGCTGGTCAAAAGACTAGCCCAACCCGCCCCGACCAGGTCTAACCTAGCCCGCCCCCAGCTCGCTCCTACCTGCCCAAATCACAGGCCGGTTCCGAGCCCCCCTAGCCCGGCCCGCCATAGGCCCGTCCAAAATCGCCCCAAACCCGCTCGTCAGGTCTTCATTTCCTGCCCGACCTGCCTCCACTACCTCGGGGCGGTTCCGGGTCGCCACCCCAACCCGACCCGCCAGCAAACCGTTCTGGCCCGAACGGTTGACCACCTTTACTCCGTATTACCTTGATATATCAAAATTATTGTTCGTTTTTTTTTTACTTTTATTAACAACTTTGATCCTCTATCTTAACGATTTTTTTTTTGCTAGAATATTTCCGAGTATGTATGAAGGCCTATAGTCGCATTTGATTTGTAATTAGTTGGCAATAGCATATTTGTTTACGAATAAAACAAAAACATGATATCTATCACATAACATATAAGGTTGATTTGGGTTTTTTTGAGTTAGGATTTTACTTTAAATAAATCACGTTGGGTTATTTCGTGCCGGATTATTTCAGGTAGGATTTATCAAGTCAATCACGTTTGGGCTACATTTTTCAAGTCACTTTTAAAGCTCGGGTAAGCCTTATAGGGTCAAGTTAGTTTCGTCAAGTCTCCTCAAGGGTGTATATTCATATTGTTAGCAGAAAAGTGGAAGTTGAGGAATAAACAATAGCAATAAGAAGAGAGAGATTGACTGGTCAAAATGTAGGCTTTACACTGCAAAGGCTTTTAAGTGAAGACTGCGGAGAGCAAATGGACGTGCCAGCCTTTGGCTTTGGGAACTCACAGTCCCTCTGTGCTTCTTAACTGCTCCCTTCTTACTCACAATTTACTCAGCAAGTCTTGCTTACGACGGGGCGATCCGTCGCAAGCTTAAGACGGATCACCTTTCTCTCACAAAGTGCAAGTTGAGGTGTAAGTGAGGGGCTCCATTTCCCACCCACCTGCATCCCCACTTGCACTTTGTGAGGGGGATTTGACCCGTCGCAAGCTTGCGACGGGTCGGTCCGTCACAAATGAGAATTTGTGCAATTTACTCATTAATTTCTTCAGCCTTGTGTGAAACGGTCCACTTTTATAAAAATTATTCTTTTATCAATAATAATAAATGGATGAACTTTTTCTAAAAGGGAACCGTTTCACGTGTGAGACTGTCATTTGTGTAATTTCTTAGTCAATAACTATTGTAAAATATTTAATTACTAAAACTGTCGTAAAATATATATAATGGCACAAATTCTTATTTAAGACGGATGTATCCGTCTTAAGCTTAAGACGGATACCATATTCTCTCACAAAATATCCATCAAGGGTGAGTGAAGAGCACATGGGGGTGCCCACCTTGTCCCCTCTACCCATTTCCTCTCACAAAATACCCGTTACAAGAGCCGACTCGTCTTAAGCAAGACCTACTGATACAATGGTCCTTCGACGCCTTCCGGCTTCCATATACAAGTATATAAAACTTTTAAGTATCTCACCACATAATTAAGTGTATAAGACGGCCTTATTCAGTGATCTGTGAACCAATCTTTGTATGTATCTATACACAACAAAGGTCACTTCGTCGTCATTCACAAATCAAAATAGCTCAAGTTTTTGCATTCTTGTTCTGAATAATCATAAACGATAACGTAAATTTGCATGGCAGTTCGATACGTCTTGTGGTAGTTATTAACTTGGCTAATTTTCATGCTTATAATATTTGAGTATATATGTAGTATGTAGTATTTGTACTTGGGTTTGGTGGCTTAAAGTTTGTCATCAAATCAGAAATGTTGTTTTTGCGTCCATCCTCTTTGTAGGGCATACTTGTTTCCTTTTATCACCGTTAACTAAATCGTCTTGTTGGTTGCGGGTATTGTCATAAATCATAATCATAATGCTTGTTTTCTTATGCAGATTTTATCATCGAGTTATATAATTTTAAAAAGTTTTTTTTTACTTTGTATAGTATGCAATTATGTATTTGTCAAGAAATCATTTCAAGCAAAAATTTAAGTCGAGGGTTGGAGTTTCAAGATCGGTTTTATACTCTAAAATGCCCCTTCACACGAATCCTCGTTCGGCCTTTTGGTCAGCGTTGATACTTGTCAATAAACTATCTCAACTAAAATTTTAAGCTGATGGCTGGAGTCCCAATATCGATTTTATACTTTAACAGTAGTATCTATTGTATTAATGGATTCTTTTTATTTACGTCTTAAGGTATTTTGTATTGGGCAAATCAATTAAAACATTTGATATAGTTATATAAAGATATAATCTTGATAAATAATTTTATAAAATAAGAGCAAAATATTATTTTATAGTTCGAGCAACTTGTGAGCCTTTTGACCGAGCCAGTGGTATCTTCACTCGTTAAGTTATTCAGCCGAGTCCGAGCTCGAGTTACGTACGAGGTGTTTCTTTTCATTATATCCCTAATATTTTGCGCATATTTTAAAGACTAATACCAGGAGTATAAAAAAAAAAAAAAAGGAACATAATGAGTTAGTTTGTGGAGGAACAAAAGGACAAGAAAATGGAGTATAAACTTCGTATAACGAGATATTAAATCATGAGGAAACATAACCGATGTGCAGTAAAAAATGTGTAGAATAAATTGTTAGTTGCAAGCAATTGTATATAACCAACCAATAACATGAAACAAAATACTCGTCATACCTAATACACTGTCATCATGTGTTCACTGCGCCCAGTAATAAATTCGAGCGCATGCAGTTTAAGGAAAAATCAGTGAAAACTGAAAAGATCCACGCCTTCAAATGACAAATCCAAGGATAAGTTAAGTTAATAGAAGTATAAGTTAAAAGTATCACCGGAATCAAGGTAATTAACTGTTGTTAACCTGCTTGGTAGATCTCGAGACTTAAGAGGACTTCCCATTCCCCAAAACAATTCATCCATTGACTACCTCCTTTTTACTCTTATAAGTACCCACATTGTCTTACTAAAGACGGCCAATCTGTCTCAAGCTGATGACAAATAATATTTCTTTTACAATATATATATATTTCATGGATAAAGGTTATACTTCCTATCTCATCATGTTAAAACATTTCATTCTCAACTTTGTTACTTGAGAAATGTAATTTTGAATATATAAGGTCGTACAGAAATGGTGGATTTAACAACTTACAAGTAGAGTTAACAATAGGTATACATACTATCCTACCCAAATCCGCGGGGCTCGATCCTAGCAGAGAAGATATAAATCTTATTATTCTGGACCAAACGAATGTAATAACTTACAAGTAGAGATATCAGTTCTCAAAATAATTATTCTTTTACTGCGGACAATAGGTCCCAGGTTCAATCCCTCCTCCCCTCAATTGTAATGTGACTAAGTGCGCTATTCTGTAGACCAAAATAAATAAATTATTCGTTTATTTTCTTGATCTCACTTTAGTTATATAAGAACTAAGGTATGATATTCTTATCTTCTTTTCAACTCTAGCACATCAATTTATTTGTTTCACATGTCATGAATTAATTTGCAACATTATTTAAATATTCAAATAAATAAGAAATACTCCCTCCTATCCAATCCAATGTACCCATTTGCTTTTGGGTGGTCTTCGAGGCAACGGTTTGACCGCGTTTTTCTTCCTTTATATATAGAATTTTTTTACTAAAAATACAATTTTATGAAAGATATTTCCGTAACAAAACTAAATATGTTAATTTCGTCTTTCAAAGTTTTATATTTTCCGATGTATAAACGGTCAAACTTTTGAAAGTTTGACCTCCAAAAAGTAAATGGGTACATTGGATTGGATAGGAGGGAGTATTTCGTCTTCCTTTATATATAGCTCAGAGGTTCCTCTCAGAAACATGGCCGTGATACACTCAAACCCTAATCAACACGTAATCATGTGAATCAGTTAACAACCAGTAATCCAAACTCTATCAATCTTAGCCGGCTTGCATCTCACCTTCTAAAACTCATAGAATCATCATACATGAAAGACCAATACTTCTACAAACAGGCACAAGTTCTTAGTGACGTCAATAGAAGACTTCTGTAACTCAAGTCTATACCACGAGGTAGGATATACTTAAATATTTAGGCTCAGCGGTCACGCTAATAACATGGCCCAAATACCAAGCACACATCTAGGCTCAGCGGTTACACTAATAACATGGCCCAGATCCAAATCACATATCTTAGCTCAGAGGTTACCCTAATAACATGTCCAAGATACGACTCAACCCTAAACCTAGACTGCGCAGACCTAGAGAAATGCGAAGATCCATCGCATCCAAGACCCATGATACAATCACATGAGTACCCCTAAGACGATCCATCAAAGGGTTGGCTAGTACTAAAGCTGGCTCCATTTCCCAAAGTGGAAACCATGGCAGCCATGCCCCGACTTGAAGATCCATCAAGCCGGGAACACAAAAGCTATCAAGCGGCAAACTCCATATGCTCGTTAAAGATAGTACAGCCTATCAATGTCATGGTCCAAGATACTCATTTAGAATTAGAATGGTCAAGACGCCATATACTCATAATTCTCTATGGTACTTAGTCAACACGACATATAACATACAATCAAACAGTCACGAGAAGAAACTTCCTATCATGTGACTAATGGCATATCAATAATAATCAAATATCATATCGCCTCATATCTACTAAGTCTAATTCATTAATTAAATACAACCTTACTTGAAGACAAATCCCCGACCCGAGTTCCGCGACGGGTCATCAGTCAAATCGGGGCTGACTAGATCTTAGTTTGACCAAACCCGTTGGGTCAAACCGGCTAGAAACAGAGTCTTTATCACATAGACATAAAATCAAC
>JAIUZE010003392.1:0-12234 GCA_022085475.1 Heliosperma pusillum | reverse complement strand
ATTTTATCTTTGATAAAACCTTCAAAATTTCCATATTATATTTCTAATTTAGCGTTTCAAAGAAGTCTAAAGATGGTTTTTGTACCTCCTTTTTGGAAAAAAATAGATTTCTTTCGCTTTTATATTTGGATTTTACGTTTGGTTGGATGTTTGCACTTGTTATTGGAGACGTCTGATAACTAGTCCTACACTTAGTAACACTTGTTTGATTTTCGATTTCACTATTTTGACTTTGATTTGATTTGGATAACTAGAGTACTCGTTCGCGACAGGCACTCTTGTGATTCGTAAATAAAGTTTCGCACTTATGAAAAATTTCCTTAAACCGTTTTCAAGAAGAACCTCGTTTCATAAATGTTTCTCTTGTAAAAGTTTTAGTATTAATTTTGAAAACCGATTCTTGTCCTTGATACTTTTATTTTCTACTCGCAAGTTTCGAGGACGAAACTTTTTAAAAGGAGGGGTGATTGTAACACCCGCAAATGTACCCTATTTTTCTAGTAAAAATATTTTACGGATACTTTTCAGCGAAATTTAGTTTTAATTTAGAATTTAATTTTCCGAGTCGAATTTAGAATTTCCGAGTTCGTATTTGGAATTTCCGCGAGATTCCATGTGAATCCCGTCTTAAGCCGTCTTTGACTTTTTCTTGACTTTTCCACTTACATATCTCATACTACCTCTTTAACCTATTTTTCATACACAACTCAAACATCACCTTCTTCATCACCAAGAAACCCAAAACCTAGCTTCCATAATCTTCCAATCTTAGATTCGTCGCTACTCATTCGTTTCTTGCTCAAATTCACGTAAGTTCGTCTTATTCTTCCCTCTTAGCTTCCTCTATCCGTATTGGTAATAAAATTACCGTCTTTCTCGCTTTTTAAATTATCCGTCTTTCTCAAGGTGAATGATATTCATCTTTTATTATCTAATTGTATGTAGGTGGAGACTAGGAAGGTTTAGAAATCGATTAAAGACGCGAAAAGGTAACGGTGAAGGGTTACTCGATATCATTTACGTGTTTTATGTGATTTATAGGCTAGTAATCGTATGTAGATTATGGTTAGTATGCTTAGGGATTTTATTATTGATGATGGATGTTGTTTGTTGAGAATTGATATGAGAATTGATATGAGAAGTGATGATTTATGATAATAGTTGATGATGGTTGAGTTTAGAGCAAATTAGAGTTGTCTAGACTCAAGTCACGGTCGTGAGACTCAAGTCACGGGCGTGAAATAGTGGCTGATCTTTTACCCTTGCGTAACAGAGAGTTTCACGGGCGTGAAATACAAGTCACGGTCGTGACTTGTGCAGTTTCACTGCACTGACCCTTTTTTGTAAAATGATCATATCTCCTTCGTTACTTGCTTGTTTTAGGCTTGTGACCTATCGTTGGAACCGTAAGAGGATAAGCTATCACCTCGACTTGGAATTTCGGTATTTGCATGTCTAAAACTCTAGTTATGACAGTTTAAAGTAAACCCTTGTTTTAGTTAGTTTCCAAACTTGTTGTTTTGGAGAGGTATCTATGTTTCTTATTTATTATGCTTCTTAAACTTGGTCTAATGCTTATGTATCATGTATTGATTCATGTTTATCATATTTACATATATATAATGCCATATTCTCATGTTTTGTGACGGTTTTTGATTATGTACCACCTTTGAGTCGGTTGTAAAAATGATGACGGTTTGAGCACTATTTTGTCTGTGCTTTGTACTCTCATTCCCTTGGCTACCTCCACGATTCGTTAGGGTGGAAATTGGAATGTCGGAACGGGGAGGGAGGTATCCTATGCTTAATTCATGTGTTAGTGGGCATACGACGACGTTGTTGGGAGGCGAAAGATATGTAGCGTACTGCTGTTATGCAGCTTGTTGCTCTTTTCCGGCCTCTTTGTGAATGATTCACCCAAATTTGGGGTACTCGGCGTCATATGATTGACCGAGGCTTGGATGCGAAACGTATCGCAGTCGAATCGGAAATGTGATTCGAGAATCTGGCCAGGTTTAGATGAGGAGCCGTTTTATATCCTTCCTACCAGGAGGAAAAATGAGTTCGACATATACGAAATTTGTTCATCGTGTATGCGTTCGGGAAATGCTGATCTGGTGGAAGAGCCTGTTAATCATACTTGCCAGGTACACGGTGCTAGTGCGTTTCATTTACCGTGAGAGATGTCGTCTTTGTGTCGTTGTGTTTGGATGCGTGATTACATGATTTTATTCATGATCATTGCATGACTAGGCATGGTTTGTTTGTCGAGTTCATGATTGTTTATTCATGGTCGTTGCATGACTTGGCATGGTTTGTTTGTCGAGTCTCAATCTTATCAAACTTATACCGCTAACGGTGAGATGTAAGCCCTAGTGAGCGTATTCGGTTGCCTAAGAGTGTCTTCCCCGAGTCTTGTATAACATGATGGATTTGGATTTGTATTTCATATGCTCTTATCATTCTATATTGAATTGCCTATCTATCCTTATCGTATCTCACATGTATATCTATATGTATGCATGTTCTACTTTTGTATTTCCTTTTATGTACGTTTGATGTGATATGGCTGGGAGAACCCGGAGTTACTCCCCACTGACTGTGGTGTTCATGTTTTTCATGGATGAACAGGTTGCTTGCATGGATGGCTTTTTGCTTATGCTATTTTAGGTTCGGGTGTGAGATAGTTACTCCTCGTATTTTTTCCTTGCATGTATAAAAGTTTTTAAAACTTCATATTTCGGCTATATAATTCACAAGCTTGTTTGTTTTATATTTACGCATTCGCGAGGGTTGTCACATCAACAATTAACCATTATCAACTATCATCATAAATCATCGATTCTCATATCGATTCTCAACAAACAACAAGTATCATCATCAACACAATTTCTAAGCTTTCCAATCATATTCTAAATACGATTCCTAACATAGAAAACACGTAAAACACGTAAATGATATCGAGTAACCCTTCACCGTTACCTTATTGCATCTTTACTCCGCGTCAAGGTCCTCTTCAATCAAGAAGTAGTCTTTGTCGGGATCTTGGAGGTCACCACCTACAAATAGTTAATAAAAGATGAATATTATTCACCTTGAGAAAGACGGAAAGTTTGAAAAGCAAGAAAGACGATACTTTTATTATCAATACGGATAGAGGAAGATGAGAGGGAAAGAATAAGACGAACTTACGTGAATTTGAGCGAGAAATGAGAGAGTTATGACGATTATAAGACAGATCAAAATGGAAGCTAGGTTTCTTTGGGGTTTTATTAGTGAGGAAGAAAGAGTTGAGTTGTGAGGAAGAATTAGGTTAGGGTTAGTATAAGTAGAGAGTGAGTGGAAAAAGTCAAGAAAAGTCAAAGACGTCTTAAGACGTGATTCACTTGAAATCTCGCGTAATATTCAAATACGAACTCGGAATTTCTAAATTCGACACGGGAAATTTAATTCTAAACTAAAACTAAATTTCGCTGAAAAGTATCCGTAAAATATTTTTACTATAAAAATAGGGTACATTTACGGGTGTTACAATCACCCCACCTTTTAAAAAGTTTCGCCCTCGAAACTTGAGGGAAAGAAAGATACCTTACTCGAATAGACTCAGATATTTACTACGCATAGAAGCTTCCGTTTCCCAAGTCTCTTCTTCGACATTAGCACATCTCCACAAGATTTTCACTAAAGGAACCACCTTACTTCTCAACTTCTTATCCTTGCGGTTTAGGATGCGGATCGACTTCTCTTCAAAGGATAAATTCGGTTCAAGCTCGGGCATTTCCTTTTGAAAGACATGGCTTGGATCACTAACATACTTTCTCAATTGAGAAACATGGAATACTTCATGAAACTTAGCCAAATTCGGGGGCAAATCCAACTTGTAAGCAACGGCACCAATCCTTTTCACAATATGAAAGGGTCCAATGTATTTCGGGCTCAATTTACCCTTAACACCAAAACGTTTAACACCCTTCATTGGAGATACTTTCAAGAACACTTTATCTCCAACCTCGAATTCTAACGGCCTTCTTCGGATATCGGCATAAGACTTTTGACGGTCTTGAGCGGCTTTCATTCTATCACGAATGACTTTCACAAGATCAATGGTCTCAACAAGAACATCAGGGCCTAAGTCACGAACATCACTCAATTGATTCCAACATATAGGACTCTGACATTTTCTTCCATAAAGAGCTTCATAAGGAGCCATCTTGATAGATGCATGATAACTGTTATTGTTGTAAGAAAACTCCACCAACGGTAGACTCTTTTCTCAACTAGATTGGAAGTCCAGTGCACAAGCCCTAAGCAAGTCTTCTAAAGTCTGAATAGTCCTCTCGGTCTGACCATCGGTAGCGGCATGAAAAGCGGTACTCATCAACAACTTATTACCCATGGCTTCTTGTAAAGCCTTCCAAAATCTCGAACAAAACCTCGGATCTCGGTCGGATATAATCTCCTTGGGAACACCATGGTATCTAACAATCTCATCAACATAGGCTTTCGCTAGACGATCTAAACTCCAGGTTTCTTTGATCGGAATAAATCTAGCACACTTGGTCAAATGATCAACAACAACCCAAACGGCATCTTTACCTCCAACGGTCCTTGGCAAAGCCATAAAAAAATCCATAGAAATAGATTCCCACTTCCATAGTGGAATATCCAAAGGTTGTAGCAATCCACCGGGCCTCTTGTGTTCAATCTTCACTTGTTGGCAAGTAAGACATCTTCCAACATAAGTCACAACATCACCCTTTAAGTTCGGCCACCAAAACTGTAGCTTCAAGTCTTTGTACATCTTATCACCTCCGGGGTGAATAGAATAAGGGGAAAGGTGAGCTTCATCAAGAACTCGCTTTCTCAAATCAAGAGCATTAGGAACAAATAAACGGCCATGGAAACGAAGAACACCTTCATCATCAAACTTGAAATCTTTAGCTTTTCCTTCAAGAAGTTTGGCTTGAATAGACTTGTAGGTAAGATCATCACCTTGGCTTTCGCGGATCTCACGGAGAAAAATAGGTTCGGCAGTCATAGCACCAACATAAACAAATCCACGCTCCACGAATTCCAACCTCAACTTTCGAAACTCGGCACAAAGATCATAGGGTAATACCCGCATAGCATTCAAAGCATGAGAAGCTTTACTACTAAGAGCATCGGCAACAACATTTGCCTTCCATTCATGGTACAATAACTCAAAATCATAATCATTCACCAACTCCAATCATCTTCTTTGTCTCATATTCAACTCTTTCAGAGTAAATATGTACTTCAAACTTTTGTGATCGGTGAATATACGACAATGAACTCCAATAAGGTAGTGTCTCCACACTTTCAAAGCATGAACAATGGCGGCCAATTCCAAATCATGAGTAGGATAGTTCACTTCATGAACTCTCAACTGTCTCGACGCATAAGCCACCACTTTCCTACTTTGCATAAGAACACAACCCAAACCCATCTTGGAAGCATCACAATAGACATCAAAGTCTACACCATCTTCAGGCAAAGTCAACACCGGAGTGGTAGTTAACCTTTTCTTTAACTCTTGAAACGCGGCTTCACAAGCTTCATTCCATAGGAACTTGGTTTCCTTCTTCAACAACTGGGTCATCGGTCTAGCAAGCTTAGAGAAATCCTTGACAAATCTACGGTAATAACCAGCTAAACCAAGAAAACTTCGAATTTCTCTAATATCGGTCGGACTCTTCCAATCCACCATAGCTTCAATCTTAGAAGGATCCATCATTACACCTTCTTTAGAAATCACATGCCCAAGAAAAGACACCTTAGGTAACCAAAATTCACACTTGGAGAATTTAGCATACCACTTTTGACGACGGAGAACACCCAAAATAGTCCTTAGATGAATAGCATGCTCTTCTTCGGACTTGGAGAAAATAAGAATATCGTCAATGAACACCACCACACACTTGTCAAGATACTCACTAAATGTGCGGTTCATTTGATCCATAAAGATAGCGGGAGCATTCGTCAATCCAAAAGGCATCACCTTGAACTCATAATGACCATACCTTGTACTAAAGGCGGTCTTCGGAATATCAACATCACGAACGGGAATTTGGTGATAACCGGATCTCAAATCAATCTTGGAAAAAGTAGAAGCACCCTTTAGTTGATCAAACAAATCTTCAATTCTTGGTAAAGCATACCTATTCTTAATTGTAATCCGATTCAATTCACGATAATCAATAAAAAGCCTCATAGATCCATATTTCTTCTTCACAAAAAGAACGGGAGCACCCCAAGGCGAGCCACTTGGTCGAATAAAACCTTTCTCAATCATATCATCTAGCTGTTTCCTTAATTCTTTCAACTCGGTTGGAGCCATACGGTAAGGAGCTTTGGCTATGGGTCCAGAACCAGGTACAAGATCAATAGAGAACTCAACATCACGCTCGGGAGGAAACCCAGGCAAATCTTCAGGGAATACATCAACAAATTCTCGAACTATAGGCACATCTTCAATACTTGGCAAAGAGGTAGTTGAAGAAGTCACAATACACAAGTATGCTTGGTGACCCTTTCTTACCATACTTACCAATTTCATAGCGGAAATTAAAGACACACCTTTTCGGGGATGAGATCCCTTATAGGTTATTCTAACTCCTAAAGGATTCTTTAAATAAATCTTTTGATCACGACACTCGAACCTAGCATGGTACAAAGCTAACCAATCAATGCCTAGAATTATATCGAACTCTCCTAGAGGAAACTTAAGGAGATTAGCGGGGAATATAGAACCCGCAATAGATATTGGGACATTAGGATATAGAGTAGAACAAGAGATAATATCTCCGGATGGTAAGGATATAGGAGTATCCTCACTAGATGTAGGCTTGATAGATAATTTATTAGCATAAATCGAAGACACAAAAGACATAGAAGCACCGGTATCAAATAAAATAAGACACGGTTGCTCTAAGATTGAGAACATACCCGTAATTATCTCCGGATGAGCATCGGCTTCGGCACGACTCATAACAAAGAAAGAACCCTTAGGTTTAGCAGGAGGAGGGGGCAACTTACGATCGGGGCAATCCTCATAACGGTGACCACCCTTTTGACAAAAGTAGCAAATATAAGGTCGGTTGGAACAAGACACATCGGGGTGGTGTGGAAGTCTACAACGGTTGCAAAAACGACCTTGAGGTTGAGCTTGAGGAGCATAAGGCCTATGAGCCACATTAGAAGTAGCTCGAGGAATGAAAGGAGCAGGAGCTCTTGCATTTGCATTTGAAGGAGGATTGAATCTCCTCTTGTTAGCATAAGAGTTAGAAGAAGACGGAATAAACGGTCTCTTCCCAAAGACATTTGGCCTAGGAGCGTAAGAAGGAGAGGGATTATTCATCATAGCTTCATCCCTAATAGCCTTCATAGAATTCTCGGCCCACAAAGCATCATCATATAAATCCCCAAAGGAAGTAGTATTCCTCCTCACTTTACTTTGAAGAACGGCACTCAGCTTGTTGCGGTAATAGAAAGCTCGGTCCTCGTCATCTCGGATAAGCCTCGGAGCAAAATGAGCAAGCTTGTTGAACTCCGTAGTGAAGTCCTGTGCTGACAAGTTACCTTGCTTAAAGTCAATGAACTCCTTGAGCCTTTGTTGCTTAAGCTCCTTAGGATAGAATCGACCTTCCACTAGAGCTTTAAAACAAGCCCAGTTGAAGTCATCTTCAACAGTAGCGGTGGCACTAGTAATAGCCCACCAATTATCCGCTTCCCTTACAAGGAAGTGCTTTGCGATCCTCACCTTGTCCTCTTCACGGACTTGGTATATATCAAACTGCTTCTCCATCTCCCGGAACCATTCCGATAGCTCGGTAGGGTCCGGCTCTCCACCGTAAGGTATAATCTTACTCCTAGCTATTTGTCCAGCTACCCAAGCGTAGCCTCCCTGATGGTTATCTTCTCTTCGAGGGGAAACTTGGTTGGCTTGAGCTAGAGCTGCATCTTGTTGATTTGTCAACACTTGAGTGAGAGCTTCCAACATAACGTTCTCAACTAGTCGAGGTCTAACCATCTTCATAAGAAACAAAACAAAACGACTTAATCCTAACACTTAGCATAAATAAATAGACTACCAAGTAAAATCCTTAACTTCTACCCATCTCTCATTTATTATTTCAAGGTCAAGTAGTTTAAGTTTAGGGTTCACGTGTTGTGCGTCGGGAGCGTTTAAGCTCTGATACCAACTGTGACAACCCTCGCGAATGCGGAATAATAAAACAAACAAGCATGTGAATTAATTAGCGGAAATACGTATTTAAAACCTTTAGTACTGCAAGATCGAAAAAGTTAGCATGCCAAATATTACAACCAAAGTTCCGAAATATAACTACAACAAGAGACGTAGTCTCTCAAAGGGTTACAATGTCAAAGGATTAGCAACTAGCTACAATAACGTCTAAGGTGAATCTTCCAGGACAACGCCCGGCTAGCTCACATCCGAACCCAAAATATTTCATCAAAAGCATCCAATCAACAACCGGTTCATCCATGACAAAACATGAACGCCACATTCAGTGGGGAGTAACTCCGGGTTCTCCAGTATACTCACCTTAAAGTCATAAAGGAAAATACAAAAGTAGAGGCATGCATATATAGATGTACCTGTGAAATACGATAAGGATCGATATCAATTTCACTTTAATGATAGAGAGCATATTTAATACAAGGTCCTAATCCTCCTTCTTCTCAGGCCACGGACCTCAGTTTTCCACACGCGTCTCGGTACACCCGCTCAATACTCTCCCTAGGCTTAAATCTCACCGTAGGCGGTATAAGTTTGATAAGAATTGAGACTCGACAAACCAAACCATGCCAAGTCATCCAATGATCAATCATGTAATCATCCATCCAAACATACCAATACATTGACGACATCTCTCACGGTAAATGAAACGCACTAGCACCGTGTACATGGCAAGAATGATTAAAAGGCATCCACGAGATAAGCATTTCCCTGAACGCATACACGATGACATTTCGTATATGTAGACTAATGTCCTCCTGGTAGCACGACGATATAAGTATCCGGTCCTAGTCTAAAAAGGGCCAGACTCTCGGAATAAACCATTTTCCGATTCGACATGCGATGACATTTCGCATCCAAGACTCGGTCAATCATTGACGCTGAGTACCCCAAATTCGGTCGATAATTCACAAAAGAGGCAGAAAAGAGCACAAGCCTCATAACAAGTGGTACGCTACATGCAAATAACACCACCTCCCAAGTACACAACATTTGACGGCCGGGTCGATCAACGCAAAGCGTTTGCCTCCCAACAACGTCGTCGTATGCCGACTAACACATGCAATTAAGCAGTAAGGATACATCCCCGTTCCGACATTCCAGCCTTAGGAACGTGGAGGTAGCCAAGGAAATGAGAGTACAAAGCACATAACAAAATAGTGCTCAAAACGTAATATTTGTAAAAAGCGACTCAAAGTGGGACATACCAAAAACCGTCACAAAACATGCGATAAAAGCGAATGAAATATCATATATTTGAAACATTAATATTTAAAGTCATTACGTAAATTTATACGATAAATGAACCATCGGAAATATCATAAACGAAAACGTAAAAGAGAAACTCAAACAACTTCCAACAGGTGCCAGCCGGTCAGGTGGACCGGCTGCCGGCCACCCGGCTGGTACCAATCATCATACGAAAACCAACATGAAAATACAGTGTGTCCCAGCCGGTCAAGGGGACCGGCTGCCGGCTACCCGGCTGGGTGTAACAACCCGAAATATACCCTATTTTTCTAGGGAAAATATTTACTAACACTTTCCAGCAGACTTAAGTTTTTAAAATAGAATTTATTGTTTCGAGTCGTATTTTGAAATTCCGCGTTCGTATTTGGAATTTCTGAGAGATTTCATGAAAAGACCGTTTTTTAGTCATCTTTGACTTTTCTTGACTTTTAAGTCGTCTTTGACTTTTTCTTGACTTTTTAAAGTCGTCATTGACTTTTCTTGACTTTTAAGTCGTCATAAACTTTTCTTGACTTTTAAGTCATCTTTGACTTTTCTCGACTTTTTAGTCAACTTTGACTTTCGTTGACTTTTCCCGACTCGCCTCGTAATTTTAAAGACCGAAATTATATTTGAAAATTAATAAATTTTAATTTATTTTTATTAAGATTTATTTAAATTTATCATAATTTAATATAATTATTTTGAATTTATTCGGAATTAAAGAATAACTTTTATGATTTAACCCCAAACGTCATTTAACTATTCCCGGGTCAACTTAAGTCCCGAAACCCGACTTTGACATGAGTCATACGCCCCATGTCACTTTTTTTCCACTCATATTAGATCTTTTAATTAATATGATTAAACTAATAAAAATATATAAGATATTTGTAACTTTATCGGTCTGTCAACTTAAACTCCGCAAATCGCGTAAAAACAGACCCGATTCCTCTCCATTTCACACGTCTCTTTTTCCCCTCTTAAGCCTTGATATTTTCTTTCTTTTCATTACTCACTAACAACTTTTCATTTTTCCAACAAATCAACTTAAGATCAAATTAATCGTTCTTCATCGTTCTTGAACGTTCTTCGTCGTTCTTCATTTTTCTTCGTCGTTCTTGAGAAAAATCGTCATAAAACCTTCATTTCTTAATTAAATCCGTCCTAACTTATATTTCTAGAATCTCCTCTTCGCTCTCCATCTTCAAGTACGGTTTATTGTCAAATCCGACAAAATCGTTTTCAACACTTTAATTATGGAAAATCAAAGTTTTAAGTCTAATAATGTTTTTCTTGTCATTTCTTATAGGGGAAGATTTTGAAGACGAGTTTGGTGACTCGTATATTTTAGGAGAATATTAGAAGACGGGTTCTTATTTTTCTTTACTTCTTATTTTGGTGCTAATTGATTTTACTAGCTA
The DNA here is from genome assembly GCA_022085475.1 of Heliosperma pusillum. Taxonomy (NCBI): domain Eukaryota; kingdom Viridiplantae; phylum Streptophyta; class Magnoliopsida; order Caryophyllales; family Caryophyllaceae; genus Heliosperma; species Heliosperma pusillum. Next base: position 1,299 of record JAIUZE010003392.1, on the reverse strand, counting down.
AGGTAACGATTCCGAGTTACTCGACGGATATATGTTACATAGCTTTTGTTTTCTTTAGTTTTTGGTTCATCTTTAGTTTGTGTTCATATTATTATGATTTTATGATTTTTAGTTAGTAACATGATAAGTTGTTAATTTTATTATGTTGTAGGAATTTATAAATATGTTAGTGGTCTTGTTATATTTTTATGATTTCTTCATGATAATGATTTTTGTATGATGGATGGTTAAATTGGTTGTTAAAATGGTTGTTTGATTAATTAAAACATGTAAGAAACAAATTGGTGTGATTAAGGGTGGTGGCCGGAAAAGAGGGCTGAGAACCGGACCCAAACCAGGCCGGTTCAGGCCGGTTCAGGCCCGATCCAGACCGGTCTGGGCTGGTTCATGGTGGGTCCGGGTTTTGGTCTTTGGGTTGTGTCGATGTGTGATTGTTTGGTTGTTGTTTTGACGGGTTTTAATTATGTTAAAGCATGCGGGAAATATTAGGAAACGGTTTTAGAAATTTTAATCAAAATAGCCCAACTTAGCCAAACCAGCCGTGGGGCCCAGTTCAGGCCCATGTGTGTCTCGGCCCAAAATCAGCCGTGGGTCCCACCTTGGGACTTGTGACGGTTTTTGAGTTATCGTTATTTTTATCGCGTTTTGTAATAATTAGCAAGTGAGAAATATGAATAAGTAAAATATTTAATTAAAAAGGTTTTTCATAAAATTACTATTTCTCACATGTTAGAAATTATAATACGAGATGGTAGTTTAAATTGATATCCGTTAAGTTAAACGGGTTTTCGTATGATTTTAATAATTCACATGTTAGAAATAGAAGGAAATAACATGAAATGAATGTGATATTCTTATGTTCAAGCCTCGATGGCTAAGACTCTGTTTCTAGCCGGTTTGACCAAACGGGTTTGGTCAAACTAAGATCTAGTCAGCCCCGTTTTGACTGATGACCCGTCGCGGGACTCGGGTCGGGGATTTGTCTTCATGTAAGGTTTTATTTAATTATTGAATTAGCCTTAGTAGATATGAGGCGATATGATATTGAATATGATTTATATGCAATTAGTCACATGATAGGATGTTTTTCCCGTGACTGTTTGATTATATGGTTGGTGTCGTGGTGACTAAGTACCCATAGAGAATTATGAGTATATGGCGTCTTGACCATTCTAATTCTAAATGAGTATCTTGGACCATGACATTGATAGGCCCGTACTATCTTTAACGAGCATATGGAGTTTGCCGCTTTATAGCTTCTGTGTCCCGGCTTGGTGGGTTTATATCCAAGTCGGGGTA
>JAIUZE010003391.1:0-11775 GCA_022085475.1 Heliosperma pusillum | reverse complement strand
CTCTTGTGTTCAATCTTCACTTGTTGGCAAGTAAGACATCTACCAACATAAGAAACAACATCACCCTTCAAGTTCGGCCACCAAAACTGTAGCTTCAAATCCTTGTACATCTTATCACCTCCGGGGTAAATAGAATAAGGGGAAAGGTGAGCTTCATCAAGAACTCGCTTCCTCAAATTAAGAGGGGTGGCCCTTAGGACAAATAAACGCCCATGGTAACGAAGAAACTTTCATTACAAACTTGAAATCTTTACCTTACCTTCAAGAAGTTTGGCTTTGAATAGACTTGGTAGTAGTAATCATCCTGGGCTTTCTGGGATCTCACGGAGAAACACAGGTTCGGAATCATAGCAACCATACATTGAAACAAATCCACGCTCTACGACTTCCAAACTCAACCTTCGAAACTCAGCACAAAGATCAACAGGTAATACATGCAAAGCATTCAAAGCATGAGAAGATTTCCTACTAAGAGCATCTGCAACAACATTCGCCTTTCCTTCATGATACAATAACTCAAAATCATAATCGTTCACCAATTCCAACCATCTTCTTTGCCGCATATTCAACTCTTTTTGAGTAAATATGTACTTCAAACTCTTGTGATCGGTGAAGATACGACAATGAACTCCAATTAAATAATGTCTCCATACTTTCAAAGCATGAACAACAGCGGCCAATTCTAAATCATGAGTAGGATAGTTCACTTCATGAACTCTCAATTGCCTTGAAGCATAAGCCACCACCTTCCTATTTTGCATAAGAACACAACCTAATCCCATTTTAGAAGCATCACAATAGACATCAAAGTCTTCTCCATCTTCAGGTAAAGTCAACACCGGAGCGGTAGTTAACCTCTTCTTTAACTCCTGAAACGCATTTTCACAAGCTTCATTCCATAGGAATTTGGTTTCCTTCTTCAATAACTGAGTCATAGGCCTAGCAAGCTTAGAGAAATCCTTGACAAATCTTCGATAATAACCAGCTAAACCAAGAAAACTTCGAATCTCTCTAATATCAGTCGGACTCTCCCAATCAACAACGGCCTCAATTTTAGAAGGATCCATCATCACACCTTCTTTCAAAATCACATGCCCAAGAAAGGACACTTTAGGTAACCAAAATTCGCACTTAGAGAACTTAGCATACCACTTCTGACGACGTAGAACACCCAAAATAATCCTCAAATGACTAGCATGCTCATCTTCGGACTTGGAGAAAATAAGAATATCATCAATGAATACCACCACACACTTGTCAAGATATTCACTAAACGTGCGGTTCATTTGATCCATAAAGATAGCAGGAGCATTCGTCAATCCAAATGGCATTACTTTAAATTCATAATGGCCATACCTCGTACTGAAAGCGGTCTTTGGGATATCAACAACTCTAACCGGAATTTGATGATAACCGGACCTCAAATCAATCTTCGAAAAAGTAGAAGCACACTTTAATTGATCAAACAAATCCTCAATTCTAGGTAAAGGATACCTATTCTTGATTGTAATCCGATTCAATTCACGGTAATCAATACACAACCTCATAGAACCATCTTTCTTCTTTACAAAAAGAACAGGAGCACCCCACGGAGAGGCACTTGGTCGAATAAAGCCCTTTTCAATCATATCATCCAACTGCTTTCTTAACTCTTTCAATTCAGAAGGAGCCATACGATAAAGAGCTTTGGCAATTGGACCAGAACCAGGAACAAGATCAATGGAGAATTCAACATCACGCTCGGGAGGAATCCCGGGCAAATCTTCGGGAAATACATCGATGAATTCTCGAACAATAGGCACATCTTCAATACTTGGCAAAGAGGTATTTGAAGAAGTCACAACACACAAGAATGCTTGGTGACCTTTTCTAACCATACTTACTAATTTCATCGCGGAAATTAAAGACTCACCTTTACGGGGATGAGATCCCTTATAGGTTATTCTAACACCTAAAGGACTCTTTAAGAAAATCTTTTGATCACGACACTCGAACCTAGCATGATACATAGCTAACCAATCTATACTAATATAACATCAAAATGGCGCCGTTGCCGGGGAGGCGATTTTCTGATTAATTTGGTGTTTCTTTTCTGTTCGAATTGATTTCTGTGAAATTTTGCCCTTATACCGATCGGTACATACCCCCACCGATCGGTTTTGCCTTGTTTTCTGATTTGTCTTGCCAGTGTTTATGCGCAGGAGAAACTTTGCTGCCCTGCTGAACTTCGATCCTGAACCAGAAAGATTACTGCGCAGAAATCGAAGGCTGGCTGACAACGAAAGCACACAAACACCCACAATAACACCTACATCCTCACCATCACCTACAATTTCACCAACATCAACCCCACCCACATCACCAAGAAAAACCATGCCTAGACTAGCTGACGAAGCCGTGCCCTCGGCTGAGCAAGTTCCTACAGGGACTCTCAAACCGAACCTCACAGCCACAAACTTTAAAATTGACCCATCCTTCTACAACCTCATCCACAAAGAACAATTTGGTGGTGCGCTATCCGAAGACCCGGCGCGCCACATCAACCGATTTTGTGACCTTTGCCAATTGATCACCCACGAAGGGGTGACACAAGATCAACTCCGGAGGATGATGTTCGCTCATTCATTGAGGGACAAAGCATCATCTTGGCTGGAAACCTTGCCGGTCGCAACTAGCAATACATGGGCCACCCTAGTCCTTGCTTTCTACAGGAAGTTTTTCCCGCCGGAGAGGACGGCCAACCTAAGGATGCAAATCACCGGGTTTAGACAGCGCCTCAATGAGAATCTCTACGATGCTTGGGAGAGGTTCAAAACCCTGGAGAAGCAATGCCCACATCATGGGTTTGGAGAAGGGTTCATGGCCATGACATTTTACAACGCTCTAATGCCGGACTCAAGGAGGATATTGGATTCCGCGGCAAATGGGATGTTCTCTAACGTGGAAGTAGCTGAGGCTCGTGAGTTGATAGAGACTATGGCTAGCCATAGTATCCAATATGGCCAATCTTCCACTACTTTGGCTGCTATAGGCACTGAAGGTCATTTCCAACAGAGTATGACAGCCCAAATCGAGGATCTTAAAGCCCAGTTGGCCAGTTTGAAGGTCAACACAGCCCCGACGATTGCTCCACCGATCGGCCCTATACCCTCACCGATCGGTGCCCTCCAACAACAATACACTCTGGACAATTTTGGGTACCCAGGGGTAGTAGAACAGGTTGCTGCTTATCAGAACTATCAGCAGCAGAACTTCAACCAGCAGTAAAACAGGCCAAACCCTCAGTACCAGCATCCACCGATCGGCCAACCATCTCAACCGATCGGTCAAGTTCCATACCAGCAACAAAACAGACCTCAACCCTTCAAGCCTCCTACATTCACAGATATGAACGATTTGAGGATGATGCTGATGGGAATGCAGAAAAGCCAGGAGCACCTCATTGCTCAAGTGGCTAAAATGGACCAAGAAAAGGCGGGGGCTATTAAGAACTTGGAGATTCAGATAGCTCAACTAGCTGCCTCACAAGCTCAAAGGCAGCAAGGCCACCTCCCATCTCAGCCTAGCAAAACCACCGATCATGTCCACCATGTGAATGCCATAACATTGAGGAGTGGGACCACCTATGAGGCTGAGGACAGAGCAGTAAGTTCTGAGAAGAATGCTGAGAGGTCTGAGAAGCAGAAAAACGAAGAAAATGGCCAGAATACCACTCCCACCGATCGTCCCATCCCCTATACCGATCAGTCTGAACCTTTCAAAGCTGCTGAGAATGATGTTGAAGCTGGTTTGGGCAAGTAGAAGCAGTCAGAAGAAGCTGGGATGAAGATTAAGCTTCCCTTCCCTGGTCGTCTTAAGAAGGAATCCCCCTACGAGGAACAATTCGGTAAGTTCAAAGAGGTACATACTAAACTTGACATCACTATTCCATTTCTAGATTTAGTTTTGCAAGTACCCTCTTATACTAAATTCCTAAAAGACATCTTAACCCGGAAAAAGACCCTCCCCAAGGTTGAGACCGTCGCTTTTACAGAAAGGTGTAGTGCACCTCGACAAAGTGACTCTCCACCTAAACTAGGTGACCCCGGTAGTTTCAGCATCCCATGTACCATAGGCGCCCTTAATATAGATAATGCCTTATGTGACCTAGGAGCTAGTGTTAGTGTCCTACCCTTATCCTTAGCTATGAAGATGGGCTTGACCCAATTCAAGAGCTCGAATATGACAGTCCAAATGGCGGATAGGACCACTTCACGACCTTTGGGTTTACTTGAGGATGTCCCGGTTAAGATGGGTGGGTTTTACATACCGGTCGATTTCGTAGTGTTAGACATACCTGAAAATGCCGACATCCCTATCATCTTAGGGAGACCTTTTCTACACACTACAGGTGCTATTATTGATGTTGCTAAGAGGACCTTGACTTTTAAGGTGGGGGGTGAACTTCTAGTGTTTAAACCTTATGATACACCCCGCTCTCCCTTAGTTGTAAAGACCAATTCGATCATTAGAGACCAGAACCGGCCATTAAAGGACCCCACCTACCAGTTTGGAGACCTCACCTGTCAGTTTGCAGTACCCACCAATCGGCCTCACACCCTTGCCGATCGGCATCCACCCCCCACAGAGCTCCATGATCATCCCCTGCCCCAGATTGTTAGTTCTGACCTTCCCCTGTCTCCTGCTAGTGTTGATGCTATGAGTTCTGCCTGTTCTGTTAATGTTATATCTCCGTCTCACATCTTTGGAGACACCTTGGAGACTTTTCAACCTTTGGATGCAGGAATTTATGACTCACGTGATTGGCGAGGCCATCCGAGATCAACCGGGCACGGAGATTCACCACTTGCCGGTCTGCCGAGTGTACTATGGCCCAACCATCCTCCTTTGGATGCTCGTGCTGTTTGGAGGCCAAGAGAGGCCTGTGCTGATGACATTCCCTACACTTGATCCGAAGCTAAACAAGGTCGTGCGGGACCTAACTGAAACCAGCGCTTCCGGGAGGCAACCCGTTGTTATTTGCTTTTCGTTTTTGGAACAACTTATTTCAGTTGTAATAGTTAGACAATTTTTGCTTTCGTTTTGAGACATTTTAAGACATTTGTGAGATGAGAGCGAGAGAGACATTTTTCCTCCTGTTTTGTAATGCTACAGGTAATGACGGAGCCGTCTAGCTGATGATAGCTCGGGATGGTGAGGACCTGTTCACCATTCACCGCCTTGCTTTGAACCGGTTTGGGGGAACTCTCACTCATTCTGTAAGTCTACCCTCTCCACTTTCACTCTCACCTGCATTCCCCATTCTCCTTTAACCACCTTTGCACCGATTTTCGTCAATTGAGGACAATGACGAGTTTGGTTTGGGGGAGGGTTTTGGTTGTGTGCTTCATATGTGCTTCATTCATATGTACTATAAGCAGTTGCATGTTCATACGTGAAAATAAAATTTTTTAGAACTGTTTATGTGTGTGTATTGGTTTGAGATGTGCAAAACGACGATGAAGATATATACACTTAGCTTAATTCATCTCAACTGTGGCCTAACTTATATGATATGACATATTGAGATTAGATTGGATTAACGAGTCTAACATGTCTAAATTGACTTGTTTGATGTGAATCTACTTTGTATCGAAATGCTTCTCAATGACGTACTGTAATTCTTAACCTGTATGCTCGTGCTTGATTCATAAGTGTGAATATTGACTCGTTGTAGTTTCCGAAGGTATGCACCCTAGGTCCGCGGACCGGGCATTCACTTAAATTTGAACTCCACTAAGCCAAATTGCCTTGATTCGTCCCTTTAGATGTAGGATCCACTCTTTATTGACCACGTTTCACAAGACTATATTGACTACCTTGGTTACAACCTTACAAATTATGAACTACATCGTAAAAACATCCTACCCAGACTGTAATGGTTGCGTATAGGAGAGTTATGTCACGAAAACGTGTCAAATGAAGAAAAGGGCCTGATTTTTGAAGTTTTTGAGCTGATACCTATCGGTGTGGCCTAGTGCACCGATCGGTGAAGGTAGTATACCGATCGGCATCCCCCTGTTTTTGGCCTGTTTCATTGTTATTTGAATATATGGAGAATAATTCAGCTCCACAGCAAGTTATACAGCAAGAATAGTGATCGAAAGTTGAGTTTCCAAACAATAAAGTGAAGTACTGAGATCTATTGTGAAGGTAGCAGTTCCAAAATGGTGCTATCAATACGTAAATGTGAATTCCTATTGTGTGAAGTACAAATACTGAAGTTATGATAATTGATATAGTGTCATTTCACCCCACTTTTCCACCCCTTTTCATCTCGTTTTGTTTGCCTTTAACGCTCCCTAGGAGCGTTTCTACATGTTTTACCTTCTTCTAGCATATTTCTCGCTTTTATCGTGCTTTTGTAGGTAAACCGTCAATTGGGACGATTTCTACCTATTTTTGATCAACAAAGAAGAAGGTGAATCATTCGGAGGACCCACGGCACACCTTGGGGGCCCCACATACCCTTGGGGGCCCTACTCGACGCGCCAAAGCCCTCCCGAGTCAAGGCAAGCGAAACCGAGAAGGAAACAACAAAGTCAAGCGAAGGAAGAAGGAGAATGCCCATTTCACGGTCGTGAAGTGCCATTTCACGGTCGTGAGATGCCTGCCCAAGAAGCCAGATTTTCGTGGATTTGGTTTCACGGCCGTGAAACTCATCTCACGGTCGTGAAACCTCTGTCACGGTCGTGAAATGCCATTTCACGGTCGTGACTTGATCGTGAAAGTTAAGCCATGTTCTGCCAACTTCCTCACGACCGTGAAATGGAGTTTCACGGTCGTGAGACGTGTTTCACGACCGTGAAACCCATTTCACGGTCGTGAGTGTGCCAGTCCATGAAGCTTCTCGAAGCCCATCTTCCCTTCATTTTGTAAACCTATATATAGACCCTCTTATGTAATTAAAGGGCACGAAACCCTAGATCTGAAACTTTCATAGAATTAGTTTTAATCTTGTATTAATCTTCCTTAATTAAGCAAATTAGTCGGTTAATTAGTGATTTCAACTTGGTTTAGTGTATGAACTTGGGTTATATTCAAGGATTTGTGACGAAATCTTGGTATTTATATCAAAGTTCTAATCTTTCTCCAAGTTGGTATAATTTCTCTACTTAATCTTGCTTTTAATTAAGTCTTCATTTCGATTATTGTTATCTACTTATTGTTAATTAGAAATGTTTAATGTTGTTGTTGATTTCCTCTTACAATCTTTAGTAAATATCGAATTTCCCTCAAGTATGAGTGAGTAGTAATCTTACTAGGGTAATGTGGGGGATTATGGGTCCTTGTATGGTTTAATGTGTTATTGTTGGGGTTAATAGTTGATTATTGTCTAGTCTCCATGCTATGCTTATAACATGTTTGATGAAATGCTTACTTGAGTTTTCATGAATCTTTCGTTTGTTTCGAATGCCATAAGATCGAAAGTCGTGGTCTTTCGTAGAACCGCTAGTTTTGGCAAGCCGTATCTAGTGACGCAATAGCTAGTTAGAGTCGGTTTGAGGAGGAATCGTAAGAACGGAAGCCTCGATTCACTTTCCTAGACTAGATGATATTTCGACTATTAGACCCGACCCTTGCACCCGACTTTACTACCCATATGAACCCACTCACCCTAGTCTTCCCTCTTATTTGATAAAAATCCAACCTTTATAGCTTTAGACTCCTTTTGTTGTTTTTAATTGCTTTTAATTGTTGTTAATTAGTGTAGCCAACAAACCCAAACCCAAATCACTTTGTGACTCGCAAGAGACTTTTAGTAGACTTTTAGATCAATTTTGAACAACAACCGTCCCTGAGATCGACATCCCTACTTCACAACTATTTCCACTACATCAAAATGGCGCCGTTGCCGGGGACGGTGTATGTTTAATTTGATTGTTTTTAGTTTGCTTTAGTTTTTTGCCTCTTGTCTTGAGAAACCTAGTTTCTCAAGGCATTCTCACCGTTTACATTTAGTTTTCTTGTATGCCCAGGCGAGCTCCCCCAAAGAATCAACCTCCAATCGATCCCGAGATCGAAAGGACCTTTAGGAGACTTCGCAAAGTCTTCAAAACCGCAAGTAGAGGCTCTTCTTCAAATCCGATTATCACAACGGAGGAGCTTTTACCTTCAATTGAAGAAGGGGAAATTCGGGAAAGTAACGAGTTAGAAATTGAGCATCCAAGTGTAGAGAATTGGGAGGATATTGTGCCGATTGCGGAATTTGTGAATCCTTTTGGAATCCCACCAACCATCCCACAAGACATCCAACCACCCACTCTTCTAAGAATGCCTAAATTCTCATCTCACTCCATTCCCACGGAAGATACTCTTCCAAACACCACCCCCGTACCACAAAATCTCACCGGAAATTTCATTGCTAAAACCGCTTTTATCCAATTGGTGGAGAGAAACCAATTTGGAGGTATGCCAAGTGAAGACCCTCATTTACACATGGATACTTTTTGTGATTATTGTGATGCCGTTTCTCAAACGGGAGTGACTCAAGACCAAATCCGATGGGTCTTGTTTCCTTTCTCTCTTATTGGAGCGGCAAAACGATGGTTGAAGAGTCTTGACAAGGTCGCTCTAGGTATTGACTCATGGAAGAAGCTAGCTCTAGCTTTTTATCAAAAGTTCTATCCACCGGAAAAGACAAATATGTTGAGAGCTAAGATAACCGGGTTCAAGCAAAGGGATGAAGAGTCACTCTATGAAGCTTGGGACCGATTCAAGGAGATTATTCGTTCTTGCCCTCACCATGGTTTGAGTGAGTGGTTCTTAGTACAACAATTTTGGAATGGACTTTATGAAGATGCTAGAGGAATTTTGAACATGGGATCAAATGGAAGGTTCACGGAAGTAGATGATGCTCAAACTTGGGCAAGAATAGAGGAGATGGCGGCCCATAACTCACAATTTAGTAGGCCAAGGCAAACTCCTAGGGGAAGACATGAAGTGAGCTCCGTTACCCAAATGGGAGCCGATTTTGGAGCTCAACTTAGCTCTTATATGGAAGCAATGAACCTCAAAATGGACCAACAAACGGCTCTATTCCAACAAGCTCAAAGTTCATTAACTCAACCTCCTATGCAACAAGTGAATGCTATGGTGATGGCACCAAGCTTACCTCAAGGGGTTTGTGAATGTTGTGGAACATTTGGTCATGATCCCCAAGAATGTAGAGGATCCGTGGAACAAGTAAATGCCTTTCAATCTTATAGGCAAGGAACCCCTTACTCCAACTTCTACAATGAGAACACAAAGAACCACCCAAATCTCTCATACAAAAGCCAAAATGTTCAAAACCCTCAACCACAACCATATGTTGCCCCACCCATGAGAAACAATCAACAAAATTTCCAAAGACAACAATACAATCAAAACCAACCTTCCTACAATCAACCACAATACAACCAAAATCAATACAACCCACCACCACAAAATCAACCTCCCATGCAACCACAAGTTGGGGATCCAAACTTGGACATTCACAAAGCGATTCTCCAACTGCAAAAAGATAACCAAGCCAAAGATATTATCATCAATAACATCCTTGCCCACAATAAAATGCTTGAAACTCAAGTGACCCAAATAGCCTCGGGGAGTTCCTCTAGGGGAAAGGGTCAATTACCTCCTCAAGGTAACCCACCTAGAAATGAAACCGCCAATGCTATCCATTTGAGGTGTGGAAAGAGTTATGAGGGGCCAAGAGTGTCAATTGAAGATGATAATGGAGAGGGAGACAAAGTGAAAGATAATGGGCCAATTGAAATTGAGGTTGTTGAATTGGATGATAAGGAGGAAGAGTGCTCTTCAAGTGAGCAAGTTTTTGTTGAGAAGAATGATGATGTGATAACAAAAAACGAGAAGGTTGAGGAGCCTATTGTGATAAGGCTACCTTTTCCTTCTAGACAAGCCAAAACAAAACTTGATAAGCAACTAGGCAAGTTCATGGAAATTGTAAAGAACTTGGAGGTCTCTATTCCTTTCACTGACCTCATCACTCAAAATCCCCGCCTATGCAAAATTTATGAAGGACATTCTTACAAGGAAGAAGTCATTGAGTGGAGTCGAAACCGTGGCATTCACCGGTGAATGTAGTGCATTTCTACAAAACCCAACCCCTCCAAAATTGAAGGATCCGGGTAGTTTCTCCATCCCATGCACCATAGGAAACATTACCATTGACAAAGCCTTGTGTGATTTGGGAGCTAGTGTGAGTGTGATGCCATACTCCATATGTGAAAAACTTGGCATGGGAGAGCTCAAATGCACAAACATTACACTTCAAATGGCGGACCGATCTACAAAGCAACCTTTGGGTGTGTTGGAGGATGTCCCGGTTCGAATTGGGAAATTTTTCATCCCGGTGGACTTCATTGTTCTTGATATGGCGGAGGATTCTCAAATCCCCATAATCCTCGGGAGGCCCTTCTTACACACCGCCGGAGCGGTAATTGATGTGAAACAAGGGAGGCTTACTCTTGAAGTGGGGGATGAGAAAATCACTTTCAATTTGCAAAATGCCATGAAAGCCCCCAATCTTGGAGAAGCATGCTATTTCATTGACATTATTGATGCCTTCGTTGAAGAAGTTACACCTAGCTTCTATATGAGGGACCCTTTGGAGGCTATATTGACTTTAGAGCCAAGGGATATCATGGAGGAGCTACATGGGTTTGAGTTCGACTTGCTTGAAGCAATTTTGGAGGGAGAAGAGCTTGATGAAGAACAACTCTTAAGACTTGAGTCTATCATCCAAACTTCTTGTGCGGTAGACATCGCGGTAGAGGTACAAGCTCCTTCTCTTAAACCCCTTCCTTCTAACTTAATATATGCTTATCTTGATGAGTCGAAGTGCAAACCGGTTATTGTAAATGCTAGCCTTGATGATGATCAATTGAATGCATTGTTGTGTGTGTTGAGAAAACATGAGAAAGCTATAGGCTATAGCTTGGATGATTTGAAGGGGGTTAGCCCCGAATTGTGTATGCATAGAATTCATATGCAAGATGACCATGAGCCAAGAAGGCAACCCCAAAGAAGATTAAACCCCACCTTGCAAGAGATTGTCAAAGGTGAAGTCATGAAGCTACTAGATGCCGGGATCATCTACCCAATCTCTTACTCCGATTGGGTTAGCCTCGTGCAAGTGGTGCCAAAGAAAGGTGGCACCACGGTAGTGAAGAATGATAAAGATGAACTAGTGCCAACTAGGTTAGTGACGGGGTGGAGAATGTGCATAGACTATAGGAGGTTGAATGCCTCCACAAGAAAGGATCATTTCCCCCTTCCCTTCATTGACCAACTCTTAGAAAGACTTGCCTCAAACAAGTATTTTTGGTATTTAGATGGATATTCGGGATTCTTCCAAATCCCAATTGACCCGATTGACCAATCTAAGACCACATTCACATGCCCTTATGGCACTTTTGCCTATAGGAGAATGCCTTTCGGTCTTTGCAATGCCCCGGCTACATTTCAACGATGCATGATGATCATTTTTTCCGATTACATTGAATCTATCATGGAAGTTTTTATGGATGATTTTAGTGTATATGGGAAAGATTTTGATTTGTGCTTGCATAATTTGTCCTTGGTGTTGCAAAAATGTGAAGAAGTTAGTCTTGTTTTGAATTGGGAGAAGTGCCACTTCATGGTTAATGAAGGGGTGGTTCTCGGTCATCTTATATCGGAAAAGGGTATCCAAGTTGATAGAGAAAAGGTGGAAGTGATTGAGCAATTACC
>JAIUZE010003390.1:0-17315 GCA_022085475.1 Heliosperma pusillum | reverse complement strand
TTTTTTGGTAAAATATATCTTGTATCTTTTTAGAAGGAATTATAAATTTACCACAATTCCATAATAGAAATGTCGAAATCTTTCTTCCGCATAAGGAAACCCCTGGGGAAATAACGCAGCAGGTGCTGCGTCCCTTTGGACGTTAGCAGCTCCTGCTGCGCGCACCTTCTCCAGCCTATTTTCTCCATTTTGAGAATATTTTCGTGATAAGTTTGAGTTATTCCAAAACTCTTCATATTTTCTAGTATAAAAGGAGACCTCCGATCTCACTTTTTTGGCACGCGAGTGTTCCGCCTTTCTCTTCTCTCTTTGCATTCTAGACTTTTCTCTAAACTTTCGACACCTACGTGCTTGATCAATCGACCACATAAGCTCAGATCCTTCTGAGTACCCATCACGTTGCATGACTGACCAATTTGACCACTACACAATAAACTAATTCAATCAACTTAAATCCTCTAACGAGGGCACTTTCTACGTACATTCGAGTTGAGCAATCACTAAACGTTAACTTAGTTAATCTCATTTCGTCAATCATGTAAGTCTTAGGGTGTAAATCCCGCCTTTTATTTGTATTATTTATTTTTTGTTCAATTAATGTAAGATTCACGTCAGAAGTAAGTTCAAAGCCGATTTTTAAAACAAAACCTTTTAAAAAAGCTTTTTTTGCAGATATCAGACGTGGAGAAGAAACACAGTAGCAGCTGCGCCTCCTGGAAGAATCAGAACCCCTGATGCGCCTCTTCCAGAGGCTGCTTTGCTTCTGCTCTTCTTCTTCTTCCTCTGGTTCCAGTGATTTTGTTCTTTTTCTTATTTTCTTTTTTTCGTACATAAACCATATTTAAATATATTCTTTCATATAAAACGTTTAGTTCTCGACCTAAATTCCTAATAATTTGATATTAGCGGGTTTTCGTCTTTAAATCGAAATTGGGTCTTGGAGATTCGATTTATTCATATCAAAAATCTAGAATTCGTTATTGATAATAATCGTAGTGTAATTAATATGTTAAACCACTTTTACTCGAATTATAAGTCAATAATAAATTGTAAATATACAAACAAATTTTAACTACTCGCGATTCGGACTTCATAGTCAGAATTCAGCTTAAGAACAGACACAATGAGACCTGCGCTTCTTCTAGTTAGTTTTCAAATCTTTTCTTTTTCTTCAAATATCCGTTTTGAATATATCTCTGACGTGGATCCCGTGATCATTTGTAATCCGTTGTTGTCTTATTTAATCATAATTATACGATTTTGCTTTTCCCTCATGTGTAATTAATTCTAAATCCCCAATTTCGACATGATTGAGTGCTAATTACATGTTCACCAACATAGTCTAATTTACAAGCCATGATTAAAATGTTGGATGGTGCATTGCATGCATATAATCGATAACATATCAAATACGAACGATTTCCCTAAACATTAGTAGAGGCCACTTTTGAAGGCGAGCGGGATTAGGTGTTCGATTAAAGACCTACCTAATACGTACCCACACCCCTTATTCCAGATCTCTGTGAACATCCGTGTTCATTGGCATCCACGAGAGTCATTCTAGACATAGAGTGCTAAGGGTAACGAGTTCTTCGTGTTCATGTGATTAGTTTGTGTCCTGCATGGCTTAAAGTATTCGAACAGTTCAATTTCCCATAAAAATTGGTGGCGACTCCACAAATACGTATTCTTACGCTTGTCCTCGCAAGCGCGCCCCTCTGTGGTCCCTCTGTGTACCACACATACTAATCGAGGTTTAGTGGAAAGATGAGAAGAGATCATTAATTAAAACGGAATTGATACATAATTATTTACAAGTTAAGTTATTTCGTCCTAATTATCTAATGAGTTAGATTATTTAACTAATCGTCATGGAATTATATAAAGTTAGAATTTAATTCGAACATAGTTTTGATCAAATAACCCTTTCTTTTCCAATCATACAATAGCATTGTTAAATTAATCCTTGTTAATGATTTAGAACGATTTAATGGACATATTATATTAAACTAATTAAAACAAAATAAAACATTTGAAAACGTACAAATCATTAGATACTTAATAAAAGGTTAGTAACTATGGTTAGTAGCATCGTCAAATGTTAAGAAAGAAATTACGAAAACAAACAAACGGGTTAGTAACGATAATCAGTAATACTATGTAAAAAACGAAATAGAAGAAAGAAAAGGAGAAAGATGGGATTTTTATGCACCCTTTATTGTAGGTTCATATACCTACACTTGAGACATTTCTTAAGTGTGACTAATTAACATTTTAATTAGTTTCCAAGATATAGTGCGTTCAAACAAAAAAAACAAAGATAAGAAGAAAAGTTTTTCCTTACATTGATAATGGACGAAATATGGGCACATGAGAATAAGACTCCTTCTTATTCTTGTTCTTGAGCTGAATGATTTGCGATGAACTTCCTTAAGCTTCAAGTGTAGTAACACTCCTCTAAGTTGCACCTAGACTTACCCTTAATCACTCAAATACTTGTTTACTAGAATAATATATGACTATACCTTAATCTAGCACACAACACTTCGAAATTAATTACTACACCAGTAATTTAGTGTAGATGCTTGAACAATAGTTCTATGAAACTTCTTAAGTTTATTATATTTGAATACTAGTGCGAAGTATGGAGACTTATAATATATGAATAAGATTACATAAGTTATGTAAAATAAGAAGAGAAAATCCTCTTCTTATTCACATGATGGCCGACCAAGTAGTATAGGAAAAGAGGATTGCTTTTTGCTTTTTCCCTAATCAAAGTATTAGGGTGGCTATAGGCATTAGGGCTAGTTATAGGTTTGTAATCCTTTTGTTCTAATCTTGTTTAGAATAACAATAAGTACCTAACCTTCTAACCTTCCTCTTTTCAAAACCGGTGCACCATGTAATGTGGAGTCCATTTTATAATTTGTGATTTTTATCATTTGTCACATATTGAGATGTGACATGTGACATGTAATTTATCTTATAAATATGCAATTAACTAACTAAATGCAATTTCACAA
Organism: Heliosperma pusillum; assembly: GCA_022085475.1. Lineage (NCBI taxonomy): Eukaryota > Viridiplantae > Streptophyta > Magnoliopsida > Caryophyllales > Caryophyllaceae > Heliosperma > Heliosperma pusillum. Next base: position 14,289 of record JAIUZE010003390.1, on the reverse strand, counting down.
CTAATAAAATAAACTTAACATTTTAAGTAATAATTTATAATCACATATATATATATAAAATGGGTTCATCTCATATTTGGTTAATATGATCGACAACTAATTGTAATCATAATTGACCAATCATGCTTATCTCAAATGTTTCAAAAACATTAAGCATTCTTAGTAATATAACAATTAAATTACCAAATTGAATATTATTTAATCATATTACAATAAGATATAATTCTCACTAATTTTACAAACTTGTTCTATTTAAGGTATTAATTAATCTGTATCGTTATACAATTAATTAATATTCTTGATTAGGGAATCGTCCTTTTGATGTGATTTCAAGGGATCAACTGATCACCACCGTCATACGACAGTAATGTCAAACTCTAGTAAGCCAATTGTTACGATTAATGTGGACCAGTTGACAATAATGTTAATCATCCCCTTGTATTCTTGTTATTGAGATTTATTTAAGGGATCACACTATTGTTGAGGACACTTACTCCAACAATCTCACACTTGTTCGCAACAAGTGTGCGTCACCAATTCTCTTGTACTATTTTAAATATCCCACTCAATGCAAGGTGTCTTGCAGGTCGTACTTGCATGTGATCATATCTAGAGTGATTTCCTCGATCTGGAGAGTAACTGTCTGACCGGAAATATCTACCGTAGATACCTTCAGAGCGTGGCCACGCATTTCCAGCTTACTACTCCTCGAGTGGCCTTGATATATTTGTTAACCCTGATAAGAGGTTGGACAATTCCTATCGTACTATTCCCTTCGTACACACACAGTCCTTCATGACCCAATAATTGCCTATTCACCCCTTTTTACAGAATGGCTTGAGGCTAAAATCAAAGTCAATCAGAAACTGTGCCGACTTGGGCGAATTGTCTTTAGTCTAAGGACTTGACTCATAAATAATACTATAGTAGCTCTCGCCAAGACCAGTCTTTATGAACTGCCAGAACTCTATACGAGGTCAATGCCCGACATAGTGTCCCATACAGTCTGCCTATGTGATCGACTAGTCATCTCATATATATAACCCTATGTCACTTGAACTTGAAATCAATCGCATCACACTCCAGTCACTTGGAGATGTCACTTCATATAAGTGACTAGGGGCCAATGCTATGTTAATCCAACTCACTTTAATAGGGTTCAAAGTTGTCAATACAACTTATTTTGATATAAACAAAGCACAAAATGAGTTTTAGAAACTCAAACGATAATTGTGATTATCATATATGAACAATCCACACTATGTTATTGCTTCATATCTTATAATCTAAAGTATACAAGTTCCATGACACTACATAGCCATCTCGTCTAAATGCAATAAATGCTTTGATAGTGGATATACCATGTTTCCATTTATTCCAATTTTGTGAATTGCTTTTTGTTTCCATTCAACGTTATTCGTAATAACTTGAATTTATTTAAGTACACGTCTAGATCTCTATGTAGAGTTGGGCTCCTTAACTTGAAAGATTCTCTCACTCTTTATCGTGATAACCACGTGATAGGTATGTTGGTTAAAGGGTCTACTGATAGATCCTTATGAGCCTCCTCATTCTCATCATTATGTACTACGACCCTATTTGTAGAGTTTTCAATGATTTACACTTCAATCATGCCTTTTAGTTATTCGCTTTCAATATAACAAAAGTTAGCCTAGGTTTCTGTCACATCCTTACAGGTTTGGAAACTTGGGTTGTGTAACTTTTAACACATAAATAAGTTATCATTACCAAACACAAGAATGAAGTTCTCCTCGAGAAACTCATGAATATTCTTGAAGGCTATCCAATGACTCTTATATGGATTGATTTGTTATTGACTTGTCATGCTCCAAGCATACAACTTATCAAGGTATGTGCATATCATGGCATACATGATTGGTCTAATGGCGGAAACATTAGTAATCATGTGATCAACAACTCTTTGGTTCACTGGATGACTATGACTACTTCATAGTGATCCCACTTTCATCAATATGAAGAACTTACTTATCATGTTGAAGCTTAGATGAAGGATCCTTATCAATATAAGATTCTTATCTTAACGCCAATATCCTCTCTCATCTATCACTATAAATTTTGGATACTTAAGACACTATATGTTTCTTCCAAGTCTTTCATCTAGAAATGATTTCCCAAACATTCCTCCACGGAAGGCAATGTCAATACATCATTCCTAATTGTTAATATGTCTCTTATATACAAGAATTGGAAGACAATTTGCTTCATATATGATATGCTTCTTCCAAGTCTTTTATCTAGAAATGATTTCCAAAACACTCCTCCATGGAAGGCAATGTCGGTACATCATTCCTAATGATTAATATGTCTCTTACATATCAGACATAAAAGACAATTTTGTGACAACCCTCGCGAATGCGGAAAATAAAACATACAAGCATGTGAAATATATATCGGAAATACGGTATTTTAAAAACCTTTATACATGCAAGATATAAAATACGAGGAGTGTCAAAATATTACAAACTAAGTACGGAATACAACAAAGAGACGGAGTCTCTCAAAATGTTAGCAAAGAACAAGTGTTTAGCAAACTAGCTAATTAACGACTAGAGGTGAATATTCCAGGGACAACGCCCGCTAGCTCACACCCGAACCCAAAATAGCATAAGCAAAAAGCCATCCATGCAAGCAACCTGTTCATCCATGAAAAACATGAACGCCACAATCAGTGGGGAGTAACTCCGGGTTCTCCCAGCCATATCACATTAAACGTACATAGAAGGAAATACAAAAGTAGAGCATGCATACATATAGATATACATGCGAGATACGATAAGGATAGATAGGCAATTCAATATATAATGATACGAGCATAAGAGGTACAAATCCGAATCCATCATGTTATACAAAGACTCGGGGAAGACACTCTTAGGCAACCGAATATGCTCACTAGGGCTTGCATCTCACCATTAATGGTATAAGTTTAATAAGATTGAGACTCGACAAACAACAATGCCAAGTCATGCGATGATCACAATAAATCCATCATATTATCATCCATTCAAACATTCCAATACATAGACGATGCCCAATCATGCAATGACCATAAATAATAAGTCATGAAATCACGCATTCAAGAACGACGACACAAAGACGACATCTCTCACGGTAAATGAAACGCACTAGCACCTTAAACATGGCAAGTATGATTAAAAGGCATCCACGAGATAAACATTTCCCTGAACGCATACACGATTCAATTCATTTCGTATATGTGGACTAATTTCCTCCGGTAGGACGACGATATAAATATCCGATCCTCGTCTAAATCTGGCCAGAATCCCGGAATCGGATTTTCCTGTTCGACATGCGATAAACGTTTCGCATCCAAGACTCGGCCAATCAAATGACGCCGAGTACGCCAAATTTGGTAGAATAATTCACGAAAGTGGCGGAAAAGAGCTCAAGCCTCATAACAAGCGGTACGGTACATGCAAATAACACCACCTCGCACATACACAACATTTGACGGCCGGGTCGATCAACGCAAAGCGTTCAACTCCCAAAAACGTCGTCGTATGCCCACTAACACATGCATTTAAGCAGTAGGATACCTCCCCGTTCCGACATTCCAGCCTTACGAACGTGGAGGTAGCCAAGGGAATGAGAGCACAAAGTACAAGACAGAATAGTGGTCAAACCGTAACATTTGTAAAACCAACTCAAAGTGGGACATACCAAAAACCGTCACAAAACATGTGATACAAGCGAATGAAATATCATATATCCAAAACATGAATATTATAAATCACTACGTAAAATATTACGATAAACGAACGATCGGAATTATTATAAATGAAATCGTAAACAAGATTCACAAGGAACATCCAGCAGGAGCCAGCCGGTCAGGTGGACCGGCTGCCGGTCAACCGGCTAAGGCCAATAGTCAAATGAAAAACCAACATGAAACAACAGCATGTCCCAGCCGGTCAGGTGGACTGGCTGCCGGTCAACCGGCTGGGACCAAAGGGTCATTTGAAAAATAAGGAAGAAAAGAGGGGTGTCTCAGCCGGTGGTCTGACCGGCTGCCGGTCGACCGGCTGAGACCTAAGTCATATTTCAAAATCACGTAAAAATGCAATAATATAGAGCCAGTGCCCAAGCCGGTGGTCTGACCGGTTGCCGGTCGACCGGCTGGGGTCCATATGCACGAAAATCACCATTTCAACTAAGGTTCAACATTTATCAATTATCGATTATCAACATAAAGCATAGATTCTCATATAAATTCTCAACAAACGATATATACCATCATCAACACAATTACTAAATTCACTAATCGTATTCTAAATACGATTTCTAGCATAGATAACATGTAAAACACGTAAATGATATCGAGTAACCCTTCACCGTTACCTTTATGCGTCTTCACTACTCGTCAAGCTCCTCTTCAATTAGGAAATAGTCTTTGTCGGGATCTTGAAGGTCACCACCTACAAAATAGTTAATAAAAGATGAATTTACTTCACCTTGAGAAAGACGGAAAGTTTGAAAAGCGAGAAAGACGGTAATTTTATTATCAATACGGATAGAGGAAGGTAAGAGGGGAAGAATAAGACGAACTTACACGAATTTAAGCAAGAAACGAATGAGATACGATGATTATAAGATCGGATCAAAGATGGAGGCAAGGGTTTGAGATTTCTTAAGGAAGAAGGAAAGTTTTGTGTTTGTGTTGTGAATGAAAAATAGATTAAGGGAGTATGAGGGAATATGAGTGGAAAAAGTCAATAAAAGTCAAATTCGCCTTAAGACAGGATTCACATGGAATCTCGCGGAAATTCCAAATACGAACTCGGAAATTCTAAATTCGACTCGGAATAATAAATTCTAAATGAAAACTTAAATTCGCTGAAAAGTATCCGTAAAATATTTTCACTATAAAAATAGGGTACATTTACGGGTGTTACAATCACCCCACCTTTTAAAAAGTTTCGCCCTCGAAACTTGAGGGAAAGAAAGATACCTTACTCGAAAAGACTCGGATATTTACTACGCCTAGAAGCTTCAGTTTCCCAAGTCTCTTCTTCGATATTAGCAATTCTCCACAAGATTTTCACCATAGGAACTACTTTACTTCTCAACTTCCTATCCTTGCGATCTAGGATGCAGATCGGCTTCTCTTCAAAAGATAAATTCGGTTCAAGCTCGGGCAATTCCTTTTGAAAGACATGGCTTGGATCACTAACATACTTTCTCAATTGAGAAACATGGAAAACATCATGAACCTTAGCCAAATTCGAGGGCAAATCCAACTTATAAGCAACGACACCAATCCTTTTCAAAATATCAAAGGGTCCAATTTATTTCGGGCTCAATTTACCCTTAACACCAAACCGTTTAACACCCTTCATTGGAGATACTTTCAAAAACACTTTATCTCCAACTTCAAACTCTAACGGCCTTCTTCGGATATCGGCATAAGACTTTTGACGGTCTTGAGCGGCTTTCATTCTATCACGAATAACCTTCACATTATCAACGGTTTCAACAAGAACATCGGGGCCTAAATCACGATTGTCACTCAATTGATTCCAACATATAGGACTCCGACATTTCCTTCCATAAAGAGCTTCATATGGAGCCATCTTGATAGATGCATGATAACTGTTGTTGTAAGAAAACTCCACCAACGGTAGACTCTTTTCCCAACTAGACTGGAAATCAAGAGCACAAGCCCTAAGCAAGTCTTCTAAAGTCTGAATAGTCCTCTCGGACTGACCATCGGTAGCGGCATGAAATGCAGTACTCATCAACAACTTACTACCCATGGCTTCTTGCAAAGCTTTCCAAAATCTCGAACAGAATCTCGGATCTCGGTCGGATATGATCTCTTTAGGAACACCATGGTATCTAACAATTTCATCAACACAAGCTTTTGCTAAACGATCCAAACTCCAAGTTTCTTTGATCGGAATAAATCTAGCACACTTGGTTAAACGGTCAACAACAACCCAAACGGCATCTTTACCTCCAACGGTCCTCGGCAAAGCCATAACAAAATCCATAGAAATAGATTCCCACTTCCATAATGGAATATCCAACGGTTGTAGCAATCCACCGGGCCTCTTGTGTTCAATCTTCACTTGTTGGCAAGTAAGACATCTTCCAACATAAGATACAACATCACCCTTCAAGTTCGGCCACCAAAACTGTAGCTTCAAATCTTTGTACATCTTATCACCTCCGGGGTGAATAGAATAAGGGGAAAGGTGAGCTTCATCAAGAACTCGCTTCCTCAAATCAAGAGCATTAGGAACAAATAAGCGGCCATGGAAACGAAGAACACCTTCATCATCAAACTTGAAATCTTTCGCCTTACCTTCAAGAAGTTTGGCTTGAATAGACTTGTAGGTAAGATCAGCCACTTGGCTTTCACGGATTTCACGTAGAAAAACAGGCTCGGCAGTCATAGCACCAACATGAACAAATCCACGCTCCACGAATTTCAAACTCAACTTTCGAAACTCGGCACAAAGATCATCGGGTAAAGCATGCATAACATTTAAAGCATGAGAAGCTTTCCTACTAAGAGCATCTGCAACAACATTAGCCTTCCCTTCATGGTACAACAACTCAAAATCATAATCATTCCCCAATTCCAACCATCTTCTTTGTCTGATATTCAACTCTTTTTGAGTAAATATGTACTTCAAACTTTTGTGATCGGTGAATATACGACAATGAACTCCAATAAGATAATGTCGCCACACTTTCAAAGCATGAACAACAGCGGCCAATTCCAAATCATGAGTAGGATAGTTCACTTCATGAACTCTCAACTGTCTTGAAGCATAAGCCACCACTTTCCTACTTTGCATAAGAACACAACCCAATCCCATTTTAGAAGCATCACAATAGACATCAAAGTCTACTCTATCTTCAGGCAAAGTCAACACCGGAGCGGTAGTTAACCTCTTCTTTAACTCTTGAAACGCTGCTTCACAAGCTTCATTCCATAGGAATTTGGTTTCCTTCTTCAACAACTGAGTCATCGGTCTAGCAAGCTTAGAGAAATATTTGACAAATCTTCGGTAATAACTAGCTAAACCAAGAAAACTTCGAATCTCTCTAATATCAGTCGGACTCTTCTAATCAACAACGGCCTCAATTTTCGAAGGATCCACCATTACACCTTCTTTAGAAATCACATGCCAAAGAAAGGACACTTTAGGTAACCAAAATTCACACTTTGAGAACTTAGCATACCACTTATGACGACGAAGAACACCCAAAATAATCCTCAAATGAATAGCATGCTCTTCTTCGGACTTAGAGAAAATAAGAATATCATCAATGAACACCACCACACACTTGTCAAGATACTCACTAAATGTGCGTTTCATTTGATCCATAAAGATAGCGGGAGCATTCGTCAATCCAAAAGGCATCACCTTGAACTCATAATGACCATACCTCGTACTGAAAGCGGTCTTCGGAATATCAACATCACGAACGGGAATTTGGTGATAACCGGATCTCAAATCAATCTTGGAAAAAGTAGAAGCACCCTTTAATTGATCAAACAAATCTTCAATTCTTGGTAAAGGATACCTATTCTTGATTGTAATCCGATTCAATTCACGATAATCAATACAAAGCCTCATAGAACCATCTTTCTTCTTTACAAAGAGAACACGAGCACCCCAAGGCGAGGCACTTGGTCGAATAAAACCCTTCTCTATCATATCATTTAGCTGCTTCCTTAATTCTTTCAATTCGGTAGGAGCCATACGGTAAGGAGCTTTGGCTATGGGACCAGAACCAGGAACAAGATCAATAGAGAATTCAACATCACGCTCGGGAGGAATCTCGGGCAAATCTTCTCAACAAATTCTCGAACAATAGGCACATCTTCAATACTTGGCAAAGAGGTATTTGAAGAAGTCACAACACACAAGAATGCTTGGTGCCCTTTTCTAACCATACTTACCAATTTCATAACGGAAATCAAAGACACACCTTTTCGGGGATGAGATCCCTTATAGGTTATTCTAACCCCTAAAGGACTCTTTAAATAAATCGTTTGATCACGACACTTGAACCTAGCATGATACAATGCTAACCAATCAATACCTAAAATTATATCGAACTCTCCTAGAGGAAACTTAAGGAGATTAGCGGGAAAGATAGAACCCGCAATAGATATTGGGACATTAGGATAAAGGGTTGAACAAGAGATAATATCTCCGGATGGTAAGGATATGGAAGTATCCTCACTAGATGTAGGCTCGATAGATAGTTTACTAGCATAAGTCGATGACACAAAAGACATAGAAGCACCGGTATCAAATAGAATAAGACACGGTTGCTCTAAGATTGAGAACATACCCGTAATGATCTCGGGATGAGCATTGGCTTCGGCACGGCTCATGACAAAGATAGAACCCTTAGGCTTAGCAGGAGGAGGGGGCAACTTTCGATCGGGGGAATCGTCATAACGATGACCACCCTTTTGGCAAAAGAAGCACACATAAGGTCGGTTGTAACATGCCACACCGGGGTGATGTGGTTGTCTACAATGGTTGAAAAAGCGACCTTGAGCGTGAGCTTTCGGAGCATAATGCTTATGAGCCACATTTGAAGTAGCTCTAGGAATAAAAGGAGAAGGATTTCTTGTATTTGCATTTGAAGGATTGAATCTCCTCTTATTAGCATAAGAGTTAGAAGGAGACGGAATAAACGGTCTCTTCCCAAATACATTAGGTCTTGGAGAGAAAGAAGGAGAGGTATTATTCATCACAACTTCATCTCTAATAGCCTTTATAGAATTCTCGGCCCACAAGGCATCATCATATAGATCTCCAAAGGAGGTAGTATTCCTCCTCACTTTACTTTGCAGAACGGCACTCAACTTGTTTCGGTAATAGAACGCTCGGTCCTCATCATCTCGGATAAGTCTTGGAGCAAAAAGAGCAAGCTTATTGAACTCCGTAGTGAAGTCCTGAGCTGACAAGTTGCCTTGCTTAAAATCAATGAACTCTTTAAGCCTTTGTTGCTTAAGCTCTTTAGGATAGAATCTACCTTCCATAAGAGCTTTGAAACAAGCCCAGTTGAAGTCCTCTTCAAGAACAGCGGTGGCACTTGTGATAGCCCACCAGTTATCAGCTTCCCTCACCAGAAAGTGCTTTGCGATCCTCACCTTGTCCTCTTCTCGGACTTGGTATAGATCGAACTGCTTCTCCATCTCACGGAACCAATCGGATAACTCCGTAGGGTCCGGTTCCCCACCATATGGTACAATTTTACTCCTTGCTATTTGTCCAGCTACCCATGCATAGCCACCTTGATGGTTGTCTTCCCTTCTAGGGGGACCTTGGTTATTAGCTTGAGCTAAAGCTGCATCTTGCTGATTTTTCAACACTTGAGTGAGAGCTTCCATCATAACGTTCTCAGCTAATCATGGTCTAACCATCTTCATAAGAAAGAAAAACAAATTAAGTTACTCCTATCAATTAGCATAAACAAATAGACTACCAAGTAAAGTCCTTAACTTCTACCCAATCTCTCATTTATTATTTTAAGGTCAAGTAGTTTAAGTTAGGGTTCACGTGTGTGCGTCGGGAGTGATAAAGCTCTGATACCAAGTGTGACAACCCTCGCGAATGCGGAAAATAAAACATACAAGCATGTGAAATATATAGCGGAAATACGGTATTTTAAAAACCTTTATACATGCAAGATATAAATACGAGGAGTGTCAAAATATTACAAACTAAGTACGGAATACAACAAAGTGACGGAGTCTCTCAAAATGTTAGCAAAGAACAAAGTGATAAGCAAATTAGCTAATTAACGACTAGAGGTGAATCATTCAGGGACAACGCCCGCTAGCTCACACCCGAACCCAAAATAGCATAAGCAAAAAGCCATCCAAATCAAGCAACCTGTTCATCCATGAAAAACTTCAACGCCACAGTCAGTGGGGAGTAACTCCGGGTTCTCCCAGCCATATCACATTAAACGTACATAAAAGAAAATACGAAATAGAAGCATGCATATATAGATATACATGTGAGATACGATAAGGATAGATAGGCAATTCAATATAAAATAATAAGAGCATAAGAGGTACAAATCCGAATCATCATGTTATACAAAGACTCGGGGGAGACACTCTTAGGCAACCGAATACGCTCACTAGGGCTTACATCTCACCGTTAGCGGTATAAGTTTGATAAGATTGAGACTCGACAAATAACCATGCCAACTCATGCGATGATCACAATAAATCCATCATATTATCATCCATTCAAACATACCAATACATAGACGATGCCCAATCAAGCAATGACCATGAATAATAAGTCATGAAATCACGCATTCAAGAACGACGACACAAAGGCGACATCTCTCACGGTAAATGAAATGCACTAGCACCGTGTACATGGCAAGTATGATTAAAAGGCATCCACGAGATAAACATTTCCCTGATTGCATACACGATTCAATTCATTTCGTATATGTGGACTAATTTCCTCCGGTAGGACGACGATATAAATATCCGATCCTAGTCTAAATCTGCCCAGAATCCCGGAATCGCATTTTCCAGTTCGACATGCGATAAATGTTTCGCATCCAAGACTCGGTCAATCAAATGACGTCGAGTACCCCAAATTCGGTAGAATAATTCACGAAAGAGGCGGAAAAGAGCTCAAGCCTCATAACAAGCGGTACGCTACATGCAAATAACACCACCTCGCAAGTACACAACATTTGACGGCCGGGTCGATAAACGCAAAGCGTTCGCCTCCCAACAACGTCGTCGTATGCCCACTAACACATGCAATTAAGTAGTAGGATACATCCCCGTTCAAACATTCCAGCCTTACGAATGTGGAGGTAGCCAAGGGAATGAGAGTACAAAGCACATAACAAAATAGTGCTCAAACCGTATCATTTGTAAAAACCGACTCAAAGTGGGACATACCAAAAACCGTCACAAAACATGTGATACAAGCGAATGAAATATCATATATCCAAAACATGAATATTATAAGTCAATACGTAAAATTATACGATAAACGAATCATGCGAACTATTATAAATTACGAGATTTAGAAATTTCAAGAAGAAAACACAGCCGTGTTCCAGGCCGGGCAACAGACCGACGGCCGGTAGGCCGGCTCAGAACACAGGGCAAAAATCCAAAAATCACAAAAACAGAGAAATGTAGTCTAGGCCGGTCAGTAGACCGGCGGCCGGTGGGCCGGCACAGAATACAACACCAAAAATCCTAACATCACTACTGATGTGTTCTAGGCCGGTCAAGAGGGAGGCGGCCGGTACCCCGGCTCAGAGCACAACACTAACAAACACAAAAATCACAAGTTTGGAAACTATCAAAACAAGGGTCTACTTCAAATTGTCATAAATAGAGTTCTATATATGGGAATGCAGAAATTCCAAGTCGAGGTCATAGCCTATCCTCTTACGGTTCCAACGAGTGGTCACAAGCCCAAAACAAGCAAGTAACAAAGGAGATATGATCATTCTACGAAAAAGGGTCGGAGCAGTGAAATGCCAGCCTGGCACTGAACCGGCTGCCGGTCCTTCGGCCAGGAGCACCCTTCTACCCGAGAACCACAACCACCATTTCTATCATTTTCAATTCTCCTAATTCACTTCTAATAATTATCAACAATCAATATTCATCATCAACAATCATCAAATAACAACAATCATAAATCATAACCTGATTCCTAAGCTTCTAATCGTATTCTAAATACGATTTCTAACATATAAAGCATGCAAAACACGTAAATGATATCGAGTAACCCTTCACCGTTACCTTTACGCGTCTTTAATCGATTACTAAGCCTTCCTAGTCTCCACCTATATACAATTAGATAATAAAAGATGAATATCATTCACCTTAAGAAAGACGGATAATTTAAAAAGCGAGAAAGACGGAAATTTTATTACCAAATAAGGTAGAGGACAATGAGAGCGGAAGATTAAGACAGAAATCAACGGATTTGAGCAAGAAATGGATGAGTAGTGAGGAGTTTGAGTTTGATTGAAAATGGGTTTAGGGTTTTGTTTACATGATGAAGAAGAAGGAGGAGAAGTAAGTGGAAAAAGATGAGGGAAAAAGGGGAGTATAAGGGATTAAGTAGGAAAAACATGGGAAAAAGCCCATAAGCGCCTTAAGGCGTAACTCACTCGGAATCTCGCGTAAAGCCCAAATACGAACTCGGAAATTCTATATTAGACACGGAAAATTTAATTTACGACTAAAACTAAATTTCGCTGAAAAGTATCCGTATAATATTTTTAATATAAAAATAGGGTACATTTGCGGGTGTTACAGCAAGAACAAAGAGACTACAACATAAATCCTAATCTACCCATCTTACCCTTCTATCTCACGGTTTATTATTTTATTAAGGTCAAGTTATTTATGCAAGGGTACACAAACGTGCGTCGGGAGCAAAATAGCTCTGATACCAACTGTGACACCCTCAAATTTGCGGAAAGAAAAAAAAATTTATTTAAACTAGATAAAAGATGAAAATACAATACAAAGGTGTCATAAATAAAAAGGTCATTACAAAACGGAAATAGTATTCTACAGAAGAAATATACAAGACGGGAGACATATCTCCCGTATAAATACGGAAATAAAACAAGTGTATAATAATATACAATCTATGAACCGAATATAGGTCCAAGGTAAATACTTCGCTCGCTAGCTCGTCAATGTACCCCAAATATATATTCACCACCTGTTCGACCGCATTAAATATAAACACGGAAGCCACAGTCAGTGGGGAGTAACTCCGAGTCCTCCCAGCCACGAAATGTCGAGTTTAATGAAACATGAATAACATAAAAGCAAGGTATATGGAAAATACAAAACTTAAACATATATGATATGCTTTTCATGTTATGAAACAGATAACTAACAAATAACCTAGCATGTGAAAGCTATCATGTGAAACCGATAATAAACTATAACTCGAGGTAGGGAAGCTGGTATGCTAGCTCAGAAACATGGTCGTGATACACTCAAACCCTAATCAACACGTAATCATGTGAATCAGTTAACAATCGGTAATCAAAACTCTATCAATCCTAGCCGGCTTGCATCTCACCTTCTAGAACTCATAGAATCATACAAACATGAAAGACCAATACCTCTACAAACAGGCATAAGTTCCTAGTGCAGTCAATAGAAGACTTCTGTAACTCGAGGCTATACCACAAGGTAGGAAAACATCCTAGTCCTAGACTGATCAGACCTAGCGACAACAGCTAGTCCATTCCCCGTCCCATGACATAACCGTACATGAGAAACTCTACTAGGCGACCCCCTAAGCAGAGATGGCTAGTACTTAAGCTGGCTCCATTCCCAAAGTGGAACTATTAGGCAGCCATGCCACGACTTGGAGATAAGCCCCCCAGGCCGTGACACAAAAGCTATCAAGCAGTGAACTATATACTCGTTAAAGATAGTAAGGCCTATCAATGTCATGGTCCAAGCTACTCATTTAGAATTAGAATGGTCAAGACGCCATATACTTATAATTCTCTATGGGTACTTAGTCAACACGACACCAACCATATAATCAAACAGTCACGGGAAAAACATCCCATCATGTGACTAATTGCATATAAATCATAATCAATTATCATATCGCCTCATATCTACTAAGGCTAATTCATTAATTAAATACAACCTTACTTGAAGACAAATCCCCGACCCGAGTCCCGCGACGGGTCATCAGTCAAAACGGGGCTGACTAGATCTTAGTTTGACCAAACCCGTTTGGTCAAACCGGCTAGACACAGAGTCTTTACCACATAGACTTGATCATAAAAATCATCATATTCATTACATGTTATTTTATTAAAACTTCTAACATGTGAATTATTTAATCTTACTAAAACCCGCTTGACTTAAAGGATATTAAATTAAACTACGATCTCGTATTATAATTTCTAACATGTGAGAAATAATAATTTTATGAAAAACCTTTTTAATTAAATATTTTACTTATTAACATTTCCCACTTGCTAAATATTAAAAAACACGATAAAATGGCAATAACTCAAAAACCGTCACAAGACCAAGGGAGGGACCCACGGGCTGACTTGGGCCGACCAAGACACGGGCCTGAACTGGGCCCACGGGCTGTTTTGGGCTGACTTGGGCTGTTTTGGGTTTTTTATCGACTTTACTAAAAACCGTTTCCTAATATTTCCCGAATGTTTTAACATATTTAAAACCCGTCAAAACAACAA
>JAIUZE010003389.1:0-37154 GCA_022085475.1 Heliosperma pusillum | reverse complement strand
TGATTGACATAGGTCCACACACATCAGTATGTATGAGTTCTAATAGGTCAGCAGCGCGCATTCCAACACCTTTGAAGGAAATTCGAGTCATTTTGCCTATGAGACATGATTCACACGTGCCAAAAGATTCATAGTCGAATGGGGAGATAGTCCCATTGTCAATGAGCTTCTTCACGCGTTTTTCATTTATGTGTCCCATACGGCAATGCCATAGATAGGTTTCATCTTTGTCACCAACCTTTGCTTTCTTACTACTCACATGCAGTATATCTGTAGTTTGATCTAAAACATAAATCCCATTCATGGAAACTTCTTTACCATAAATCATTTCGTTTAAAGAGAAAATACAGCTATTATCCTTTATTACAAACGAAAAACCGTCCTTATCAAGTACGGAAACAGAAATAATGTTTTTAGATAAACTGGGTACATAGTAACAGTTATTCAGAAATAACTCAAATCCACTCGGGAGTTGGATTACATATGTTCGCACTGAAACGGCAGCTACTCTTGCTCCATTCCCCACTCGCAGGTCCACATCACCCCTTGCGAGAGTTGTGATGTTTCTTAGGCCCTGCAAATGATTACACAGATGAGAACCACAACCAGTATCTAATACCCAAGTTCTGAAACTTGCATGGTTAATCTCAATCATATGAATAAAAGAAGAAGACATACCAACAGGAGAGACGCGGCCTGCTTTTATGTCCTCATGGTACACGGGGCAGTTCCTCCTCCAATGCCCAAGCTTGTGGCAATGGTGGCACTCCATGTTACCTTCATCGCTCTTTGTCTTGCCTTGTGAGCTACCGCTAGTCTCACCAGGCCCACTCTTGCCTTGCCCTGGCTTTTTGAATTTTGGCTTCCCTACAGCTAGGTTGGCCTGAGCCTTGCCCTTACCTTTGCCCTTGTTTGCAACCATGAGAACGTCTGTTTCAGACTCCCACTCAATTTCAGATCACTCTCGGTCTGTACGAGAAGTGAGTGGAGCTGATGAAGACTCTTCTTCATATCATTCATATAGTAATTTGCCCTAAAAAGGGCAAAACCATCATGAAGTGAATGAAGAACGCGGTCAATGACGATCTTCTCATCGATTTTGCAACCAAGTGCCTCCAGTTTCTCGACATTCTCAATCATATCAAGAATGTGTGGGCTAACCGCTTGGCCCTTCTGGAGTTTCGCCTCAAAGAAGCGACAGGTATGCTCATAGCTAACGATCCTCGGAGCTTTCGAGAACTCGTTAGAGAGCGTGGTGAAAATCTTATTCGCACCATGGGCAATGAATCGCCTTTGCAAATTTGATTCCATTGAAAAGATGAGTACGTTCTTTATCGCACCCGCCTCCATCATAAAATCACTGTAAGCAAGTGATTCATTGGCTCCTCCATTGGGGCCTGGGTTGGGCGGTAGTGGCTCAGTCAAGTACTTGAGCTTACCGTCAGCAATGGCAGCATTCCGTAATGCCGCCTCCCTGTCCGCAAAGTTGGACCCGTTATTCTTCAGTCGCGTTGACTGATTCATATTGTCCATGAAAATCTTAAGCCAGGACTCACGTACGAGCGTGGCACTTGGCATTGGGTCATCAGTATGGCCAGCCATTTGTTATTTAGCAGTTATATCTGTATATAACGAATTCAAAAACTGTGAAAAAGAAAATAAATATGATAAGTATTCATCGTTTTAAATTTAAGTCTAATGCAAAAACTGTTTAATGCGATGACTCGTGCATTTATACAATTGACCTCCCTCAAGAATTATATAAATGATCCCAAGACTCAATTTCTGTAAATTGATAAGCCAACCTCTTGGCTAATTCTACTTTTAGAATTCCTGGTCGATAAATTTCTGTAAATTCTATCTTTAGTCCATCATAATCACGAGATATTACTCGTACTATAATGTTGAGATAAAAATAGGTCAACACTCACTACTTACCCAACGTAGAAGGGGTCATATTATGAATTCCGACGAAGAGGGGGTTCATAGTGGTTTTCCCTATAAAGACTAGTCTCAATTTTAGTTATAGGGGAGGGTCTCATCATCTTAACTTTAATTCATTTTAAGTGAACGAATGTCTAGCAACTCGAGAATGATTTAAACTAAGGTGATGGCCCTAAAAGCGAGTGACATCTGTATGTCCATGATTAAGTATTCAAACTATATGAATTATTTTTCATGCATTTTAGGTGGTTTGGTTTAGGCGGAATATGATGCAATTATCTATCATGTGAAAGAGAACGAAAGCGAGAAAATACGTAAACTATTACAACGGTCCTAGTGTGGCCTATCTACCAAAATGAACAGTAAATACAAGTTTGGAATCCATCCTTATGGACCCGAGAAGCTTGACTTGATGTTCCATCTTGGTCCATGTAGCGGGAGTGAGCATCCGATCTCCGTCTCTAGTCTTCTTAAAATTACATTTCAAAAATTACAAAAATAAACCTATTTACATTCTAATTCCCAAAACATAATTAAAAGGATAAAATGATACGAGATCTCAAAAATACATCCAAACCATGTTTCCATCATTACGAAAACATGATTAACTAAGGCCACACTAGGTATTACATTTTAAACCAATTGCAAAAATACGTAAATAAAATTATTCATTCATTCAAACAACATAAATAAAATGCATCAACTAAATAAATTATTCATTCAAGACATAATTCCGTAATTATGTAGAGTAATTTATCCAAACCACCTTTTAAACTGATTAAATTATGTGATTATTCCGTAATAAGTCACAAAATTCGTATCAAACAAATCCAACTTTGACATTATTTTAAACCGCTTTAAAATAATTAGGTATCATATAATTGTGAACCGATTCACAACAAACGAAAAAAAAAATTATATTATTTTTCGGTACGGGTACTGTTCACAGCCAGGAAAAACAAAAAAAATTTTTTTTTTTCAAAACAGCCCCTACGGCTGAAAAAACAGCAGCAGCAAAAAAAAAAAATTTCGTTCGTTTTTTTTTTTCTCGGTTCAGTTAACACAAAAAAAAAACTTTGATGAATATTAATCGTTTATGGTTGCTATTAGAACAAGATTAGCATATTAATTAATGAAACAAGATCAATCGTATATGCTAACAACTATATAGCAAAAAAAACAAATTTTTAATCTCATCAACAAAACGAATCCATTTACGTTTTATTTTAATCTTTATTAATCAAACATCTACAAATTTTTCATATGATTATTCTAACCGATTAAAACACCAATATGAAAAATCAAATGGAACAAGAACAACCAAAATCGTTGGCGAAAAAAAAGAAACCACACGGCACAAAAACAGTCCGTGTAAAATTATTTTCGACGCAAAACAAGACGCAAAATCCATAAGATGAAATTCATAAAATATAATTTTGTAGCCTTATGCTCTGATACCACTTGTGGGAAAATATCCGTATAATACTCCTCTAAATTTCAGGATTATAACAAAATTATAAGATACGAAATAACGAGTCATATATGAAAATAACAATATGAATAAGAGATGAAAATCAACCTTTGGTCCTTGCAAGTTGGCCTAAGAACAATATCAAAGGTATGATATCTCCTACTAGTTGCACCCAAAATGCTCCTTGATATGCCTTAATCGTGCTAGAACGATTATACAAAATTACCGCTAATTTTATGTGAGGTTTTGATGATAGATCTAGAGAGAAAAATTGAGAGAAAAATCACCCTAGTATTTTTGTATTTGTGCCGTCACACACTTAACCAAAACCCTAGGTATTTTCTTTTTATTCTCTCCTAATCATACTAGCTAGGTTTTCCTAAAATAAGAAATTGCAATTAGGATACTTTCCAAACCGATTTGGACCGAGTAGATATATCCATTTATTGCTTCATATTTTTCGGTCACACCTAGTAAATAACATCCATTGTATTATTATAATTATCGTCACTAATATCGTCATTTTATTAATAAGTCCACTCAACCTTTTGCAGTCGATTTATTAATACATGTCTGACAATATTTACAATAATTATTACGAGTAATACATTTGCTTAATTAAATATAACGGTTTATATTTAATCACGAATTAACTGATTAGTTCGTTTAAGCTAACATTATTTACATTAATTAAATATAACAGTTTATATTCAATTTACGAATTAACAGTTTAATCCGTCTATCATCATCATTTTTTACTAACCTTTTAGTCAAATACATCGACTAACCTTTTAGTCGTATAAGGCATCAATATGACTATATTATTCATATAATCACATCTCTCAGACACATCCTATAGGTGTGACTTATAGGGACCAGTTGATCACCGCCATAATAAAATGACAATAACGTCAAACTTCTAGCGAGCCAACCGTTATTGATAAACGTTAATCAACTGATTATTATACAAAGTATACCCTGTGAACCTACAGAGATTTATTTATGTTATTGCACTAGCTGTGGAGGACACTGGCTCCAACACTTTGTATATGATTCCGCCTTGACTCACAAGATTATCGAGTCGACGTCCATGATAAAACACCTCATCACGAACTATGACCACACTTCACTCAAGCTCCTTAATTCGATCATCAACACCCTTCATCCACACCACAACTTCTAGCAAACCACCCTCAATATGAAAAGCGCTGAGCCCCAAACCCGAGACAATACTCGAAAGGACAACAGCTTGGGCCTCAAACATCTCATGTATACTCGCCATAAACGAGTCCAATTTAGCACCAACCTCTAACGATACTCGCTGGTTCAATGTTACCCCATCCATAGCCTTTTCAACAACATTATTCCCCTTCACCAAGAAGACCAAATCTGATCTAACAGTCCCTATCTTCATCAATTTGAAAAATTTATCACACATCTAATCCCTAATCAACACACCATAACTCCCCGGGTCCACTATCTGTTTCACCTCCAAGACTCGTGAAATCCACTCTGATACCACTTTGTAACACCCCGCCGCATAAAAGGATCCTTTAAGAAAGGCATTCCAAGTATAGGAAGGTCTTACGCCCCGGTTCCCCAATGGTAGGATGTACCAAATTGAGTTTCCAAAACAAACTATTAATAAAAGGAAGTCAACAAGGTCTACAAGCT
Source organism: Heliosperma pusillum (assembly GCA_022085475.1). Classification (NCBI taxonomy): domain Eukaryota; kingdom Viridiplantae; phylum Streptophyta; class Magnoliopsida; order Caryophyllales; family Caryophyllaceae; genus Heliosperma; species Heliosperma pusillum. Next base: position 32,065 of record JAIUZE010003389.1, on the reverse strand, counting down.
TCTCAAATCCAAAAGTACAACTTTAAAAGTATATACAACTCAACGGTCTCAAAACTACAACTCATGTCCAACATAACTAAACAAGATAAGCTAAAAAAGGTGATAAGCCAAGTCGCGACGAATCCCCGTGCAAGCCCAAACAATCATCAAATCCTATCATCATCATACCTGCTCACAACCTACTCGTCATACATCGGAAATATCAAATGGCTCACGGTAGATAACAACAACGGTCAGTTTACATGTACATAACCAACCATATGAAATCACAATATCATCATTTGACATATGCGGTGCCATCAAGTAGCGCACCATAGTGCCATCAAGCAGCATACCGTACCACAAATCGCAGTGCCATAAACAAGCACACAGCCATGTCCAAGACACGCCGTAGAGACAATGGGTCTTACCGCAGCAGGTCACCCTCAGACCCAGGTCATAACCACGTGCAATGTTTCCTCCATGGCGTGAACCATGAGGAGCGACCCACAAGTCTATGGAGTCGGTTTCCCACAACAGTTCCATATAAATGTCGCCTCCCATATACCAATGTAGCACAAACACAATCAATCACCCAAACTCCAATCAACATGTCATAATCATATCATAATCCACATAAATCAATTGCATACACATAAACCGAGTAAGATTAACCCTCATTTTAGGAAAGCAATCTCACAAGCAAATCACAAGAAGTAAGGCTAGAAGTCCTGTTTTACAAAGCCGCCACCTACAATATCTTATATAATAACAATTACTGCCAAGTCCTATGAAATAAGACCATTTACCACTATCTACATTTCTTTTCCCCAATTCTAACATTATCAAGGTCAATAATCATAATCTACGCCACAATATCTCAAATCTCATACTAATAAACAATAAACTATAACTTACAACACTCTTTTCCAATTTGTAAGTTAAACAACAACAATTTTATCAACTATAATCATTTTCCTGAAATTCTACTTTATCAACAACAATCTAACTTAAGATAATCATAATAATGTATTCTAAACAATATATAACAATCTAATAATATAACATAAATCTCATCTTAATAATCAATCTAATAACTAATTACATACTAATTACTCTATACCTAACTTTAAAAGATGATAAGATGAAATCACAAGGTTAAGGATGAAGATTACTTACAAAGATTGGAAAAGATAAGATAAAAATCTAGAATATTGAATTTCACCACAAATCCAAGAGAAGATTAGGAGTAATTAGAGAGCAATTAGAGATTAATTAGATAGATAATAGAGTTTTTATGAGACTTTATGTTACTAATGAAGAATTATGAGAAAACAAGAGAGATAAAAGCCTTTCATATTATGAAGGGTCCCACGCGGAAAGTAAAATAACAAACCAGCGTTTTCGACAATTACTTGGTGGAGTAATAGCCACTTGACCGACTACTACACACTCGACCGAGTTGACACAAACAAAAACTTCTCAAACAGAGGCACTCACCCGAGTGCCCACATCACTCGATTGAGTACCAGCTCACTCGACCGAGTGACTATCTTACTCGATCGAGCACCCACCAACTCGACTGAGTTAATACCCAACTTGACCGAGTAGAAAAAACACACGGTCAAGTACACACCCAACTTGACCAAGTAATACCAAAGGTATTACAAGGTCTCATTCTTTTCCAGACTTTCGTTCTAAGGAAAAGAATAGAAAAACTAACCAATGATTGTGATGAGAACCAAAGATTATCAATAATAGCGAGCATGTAGGAGAGACAATAACAAGAATGCTTTTTACCCAATTATAACAAAAGTAAACTAATTTTACATAGCTTCCGTACACCCTAGATTATGAGACTACTCACATATGATACTATCTAGACTAACAAACATGGATTTTGCTAATGACAACATAATAATAAATGCAATAAAAACTAGAATGGAAATGATATAAGTAGAAGTACTAAACTAATTTTGGTAGGAATTCTAATAACAATAACAAACTAAATAAAGATGAAGAAATAAGGATTACCTAACAATGGATTAGGAAAGAAGAACAGAAATATAACTCCAAGAACTAAGAAGAAGAACTTCAAATATAACCCAAATGTGTTTAGAAAACTTAAGTAAACTGAATTACTAAAGCAAGAACTAACTAGAAATTATAAGATAGAAATATTGTAGTGTGTTTGTGTGACACCTCGCGATAATGTAATAAAGTAAACACATAGATTTGCAGCGGAAATATGAGATTTTAACAACTTTAAAAGGAAAACCGCGAATGTCACTATATTATAAAACTTTAATAAATCTTTCATACAAAATGAAACTCAAATAACTGCAAGGGATCTCGATCCCTCGATAATTACACAAATTGAATAATAAAACTCATATAACACTATAACGTGAAGGTGAATCGTTGTAAGCACAACCCTCGCTAGCTCACTCGTCAATACTCCATGAAAACACCAACTTGCAACATGTTCATTCATTAAAAATGAATGTCACGGTTAGTGGAGAGTAGCTCGGGGTTCTCCCAGCCATATGACATTAAAACAATCGTAATCAAAGCATGTAATCATACATTATCATACATATATAAGTTTCATGCCAATTCTAATGAGAACATTACATATTAGCGCCATAAGCATGTGAGAATAAATAACGACATCTTCGCCATATTATCAAGACTAGGGAATACTCACCTTGGCGACTATATCTCTACTAAGGGCTTGCATCTCACCGCTAACAACCATATTATCGAAGAGGCTAGGGACGAGACATACAATTCGATAATAGACATCCAACAATACAATACACAATTAACAAACCATCATGTGAAGCAAACATACTCTCACGGTAAATGAAATGCACTAGCATCTGTACATTGCAAGATAAGACGAATCTAGAGTCTAATCCTCCCGGTAGGACTATGATAAAAATACGGTCTTAGTCTAAATCTGGCCAGACTCTCGGCACAAGGGGTTTACCCGATTCGACATGTAGCTAAGGGTGCACACATCCAAGACTCGGTCGACAAAACAAAAGCCGAATACCCCAAATCCGGCTTGGCGGCGAATGTTAGAGGCGGACAGAGAATAAGTATACCAATCTTGGCAGGGCAGCCAACAAGAAAGGTTGTAACAATAACAAGTACTCATACTCCGACAGTACGGCCAACGGAGACGATAAATCAAGCAATCTCAAGAAAGTACGCTACATGCAATGACACCACCTCTCAAGAATACAACATTTGACGGCATGGTCGATCAATGCTAAGCGTTCGCCTCTCAACAACGTCGTCATATTACCACTAACATATGCACAAGCACAAAAGAATGTAAACTTATCGCTCTGACATCAAGCGTAACAAGTATAAGGATACAAACGAAAAATGAATGTTCAATATCAATCATCAAGCATGACTCAACAGACTACTTAAGGCATACATGATTCAAGTAAGTGAAACATTCAAAAACTTCATTAAACATGTATATGAGGTATAAGTGATGTATTCTAATAATAAACAAGTGTTAAAACATCACCCATAAGCATTAGAATAAAGGTTTAGAGCATAATTAACAAGGTAATTGACAACGTCAAATATTGTCGTGTCTAGTAGTAATTTTTAGAGTCTTTCGTTTTACTTTTTACGGGTCATTAGCTTTGTTTTATGTTAATTTTAGTTTTTGTAATAATGCTAGTATTTAGTATTTTAAGTCAATTTTGAGAGTCAAAACCCGAAAGTCAATGAAAGTCAAACCCGAAACCCGAGACCCAAAAACCCGGAAATTGGAGTGGGCTAGCAATGAATCACCAAGGCATGAAGACCAAGCCCAATGGGTCAATGGAAGTCAAGGCGCGGGCCAAAAGTCAATGGGTCAACGAAAGTCAAGAAGGAAAGCAAGGGAAAAATGGGCAGTGCTCGACGCAGCCTGCGTCATCACGACGCAGCCTGCGTCAGCACGACGCAGCATGCGTCGTAGGACGCAGCCTGCGTCCTTTCTCAGCACGGGATTTCTTCATTTTCTCGTCTTGTCTTTTGGAAGCCCACCTTTCAAGGCCCCTAGGTTTGCGGACCAAGGGTATATAAGAAGAAAACTTAAGAGAGAGAAGAGAGCCAAGCATACAACATTGAAACATCATATTTTCCTTGGAATTTCTCTACTTTGTTCTTCAACTTTGGCTCTTGTAATTTGGTTTTTATTTAGAAATTGGTTGTAATATGAAGACTATGGGTAGCTAATCCTTTCTTTGCTTAGTGTAATTTGAACAAGTTCTTCCTTTTAGCATTGTAAGACCATTTTAATCCTTTCTCCTCTATTTAATTCCATTTTCTTATGTTTGAATTCCATTGTTGAATGAGTAGTTGTTGAGACTAACCATCCTAGCAATTGTTTGTTTGATTAATTGCTTTGTCTTGATGAATTTGGTTAATTTGTCTTCGTATTTGTTGAAGCAACCTTGAAAGATTGTAACTTTGGTTTAAAAGTTGGAATCTTTTGGGTGGAATTTGGGTTATTGTGTATTTAGGACATGGTTTAATGTTTTATTGCATGATTCTAGCATGTTTCTATGGTTTTGTGCTTAAAGCTTGCATCTTTATTTATGCTTATGTTTTAATAAGTATTTGTTGAGTTGTATTGGGTCATTTATGGGTGGTTTAATTCATTGTGGCTAATTCTTAGAAACTTGTAATAGATAATTAGAGGAAGAAAGGAAAGGAGGGGTCTTTACTTTGTTAAATTGTGGGGAACTTGGGATAATTGCACTAAGTTATTTCTCCATATTTGAATCTTTGAGTATTTAGTTGTTGTTGGTAATTTTAGACTTGATAATCAATTCTCATGAAAAACTTTCTCCATTTATGTTTTCCTACATGTTCTCCATTGTGAATATCATAGTTTGTAATTAATTTAAGTCTTTGTTTTGATTAATATTTTAATTAGTAATTAGTGTCTTAATTTGTGATTAGAGTCATTAGATTTGTCAATTGATTTTTTGCAAGAGTCTAGATTAGATTATTTTAGCTAATACCGCTTTCCCTTGGGTTCGATCCTTTTCTTACCCTTGCTACCCTTTTTATTAGGTTGGTTTGAGTCTAGATTTGTTTTTATAAATTGTTATTTGATTTAGCTAATTTGCGGAATTAACGACACCGTATTTCAGCTTATCAAATTTGGCGTCGTTGCCGGGGAAGGCAATATAGCTAAATATCAAATTGAACTCTTGTTAGTGTCATACTTTGTTTAGATTGTTTTTCAAATATTTCTTTTTGTATTGTTGTAGGTTACTTGGTGTTGAAGTTACTAATTGTGTTGTTGAAGTTGTTTTAGAGTTTATGCCTAGGTCACAAGAAGGACTTGGTGACCAAGACATTGATCCCTCCTCAAGTAGCATTTCCAATTGGTTGTTTTCGAATCCCCTCTATAGGAGACCCTTTGGGAGGGAGCCTAGTGAAGAGGAGTTAGGGAACAATATTTTTCAAGAACAACAAGAGCAAGTGTTTGAGTCACCTCCTAGGAGACCACCTCCCTTGAACATCATCTACCCACCCGAAATGGAAGATAATAGAACGATTGGTGAGATCCGGGCAAGAAACTACGAAGAGCAACCGCTATGTATCGCATACCCTCCCATGGGGGATGTAAACTTCGAGCTAAAGGGGTTCTTTGTCCATAACTTGCCTAGATTCCACGGAATGGTGGGAAATGACCCAAATAGGCACTTGGCCGAATTCCACATGATTTGCCAAGGGGCCATTCCCCAAGGAGTGACCGAAGACCAATTTAAGCTTAGGGCATTTCCGTTCTCTTTACAAGATGCCGCTAAGGAATGGTTATTTTGTCTTCCGGCCCATTCCGTCACTACTTGGGTGGGTTTCAAGAAGAAATTTCTTGAGAAATACTACCCGGATTCAAGGCATAACCACTCAAAGAAGCTCATCACTACCATTGAGCAAGATATGGGGGAAACTCTCTATGACTATTGGGAGCGCTTTAAAAGCCTCGTGGCAAGGTGCCCTTATCATGGGATGTCGGGGGACGATCTATTGACGGCCTTCAATGAAGGATTATGCCAAAACGACCAACGGATGATTATAGCCGCCACCGGAGGTGGCATTGATACCCTTAATGTGGCCGAGGCCAACAACATTATTGAGAAGTTGGCTATGAACACAAGAAGCTACGGGAGGAAGAATGAAAGGGGAGGAAGCTCTAGAAATGTATCTTCCATGGAAGATCCTTATGCCTCTCAAAATCAAAAAATCATGAAAGAGATGGGTGAACTCAAAATCATGGTGTCCAACTTGGTTGTCAACAAAAGTAGCTCATTTTCTCAAAACCCCGAACAACTTGAATGTTCATATTGTGGAGGTGACCATGCTACAAATACATGTTACATCATGATTGAGCAAGGAGCCACCATGGAGAGTGTCAATGCCATGGGGTATGGGAACTACAATGCTAGAAACCCAAGTGGTGGAGGAATGTATAACCAAGTGGGAAATCGTGATCTTTTGGGGTGGGGAGGAGACAAATCAAAGAGTTTTGAAAATGGCCAATTCAATCACTTGAGAGCCCAAAATCCAACCCAAAACCGAAACTCTAATTTCAACCAAAATCCCCAAAGAAATTTCAACAACCCAAGACCCAACAACTCAAATTTTCCAAGTAATTCTCAATCCCAAAGACAACCAAACCAAGGTCCAAATCAAGGGAGTTCTTCTTCTCAAGGGAACTTGAGTGACATCTTGCAAACACTCCTTGCCAATCAAGAGAAGGATAGGGAGGAGGCAAGGAGGGATAGAGAGGAAGCAAGGAAGGATAGGGAGGCTAACAACCTTAGGGTGAACAACTTGGAAACCCAACTATCCCAAATGGCCTCAAATTTGTCAAAATCCCAAGCCTCAAGCTCCACAAGATTCCCATCTCAAACCATTCCCCCACCTAGGGAAAATGCTAGTGCCATGACCTTGAGGGGAGGCAAAGAGTTGGAAGTAAACCCCCTTGGAAAAGGAAAGGAAAAGATGAAGAATCTTGAGATGGAAACTTTGGAGATTGAAGACCAAGGAGAATTGGTGGTTGGTCAAGAAGAGATATCGAAGAATGAAAAAGGGGCATCCACAAGCAAGGACCCCAAGGGAGACATTTCAAGGAAGGGCAAGGACACTATTGAAGATGATGAAGTGGAGGAGTACATACCGGAAGTCCCATTTCCTAGTGCTTTGATAAGCACAAGGAAATATGCCAAGGAGAATGACTTATATGAGACCTTCCGAAAATGTGAGGTAAACATTCCTCTTCTTAACTTGTTGAATAGTGTCCCTAGGTATGCAAAGTTCTTGAAAGAACTTTGTACACCTAGGAGAAATCCCAAGAAGGGAACCCATAAGGTTAGGGTGAGTGAACATGTGTCGGCCATTTTCAAACAAAATTTACCCAAGAAATGTGGAGACCCGGGCATGTTCACTATTCCTTGCACTATTGGGGGGAAAAGTTTTAAACGTGCCATGCTAGACCTTGGGGCTTCTATAAACGTCATGCCTCTATCTATTTATGAGACCCTAGGCTTAGGACCTTTGTCTAAAACCGGGGTAGTCATTCAACTTGCCGATAGGTCTAGTGTTTACCCCAAGGGCATGGTAGAGGATGTGCTAGTGGAAGTCGACAATCTTGTCTTCCCGGCGGATTTCTACGTCTTAGATATGGAATCTAGCTCTAGTGCCACCCCTCTCCTTCTTGGTAGGCCGTTTATGAAAACTTCAAATACCAAGATCGATGTTTCAAACGGGTGCTTGACTATGGAATTTGAAGGGAAAAATTAACTTACAATATATATGACTCCATGAGGCACCCGAGTGACCATCAATCTTGTTTCTTCTTGGATATCTTTGAGCCATTAGTGAATCAAATGTATAAACTTTGTGATAGAGACCCACTCGAGGTAGTTTTAACTAACCCCATGGAAGAGGAAGGTTTGCGTTTGTTGTTGGCCGTTGATGTGCAGGAATGTCTTGAAGAATTGGAAAGGGAAGAGCCCATAGAAACATATGAGGAGCTAAACGTCATAGCAATGCTGAAAACTGGGCAAGGCAGTGTTCAACGCAGCCTGCGTCGTACGACGCAGCCTGCGTCACTGGACGCAGCCTGCGTCCTGAGCTGGCGAACTTGTCCGAGTTGTTTGCCTTGAGTATTCCACTCCACAAGCCCCTCCCTTCCATAATCCAACCTCCGAAGGTCGAGTTGAAGACCCTCCCAAGCCATTTGAAGTACATCTTTCTAGGGGACAAGAACACCCTACCACTTATCATTTCAAGCACACTCACCGAGGACCAAGAAGACAAATTGGTATCACTACTTGAAAAGCATAAGGAAACATTTGGGTGGAGCATAGCGGACCTAAAAGGGATAAGCCCGGTGACTTGCATGCACAAGATACGGCTTGAAGTGGATGCCAAACCGGTCCGACAACCCCAAAGGAGGCTCAATCCACCCATGGCGGAGGTAGTGCAAGAAGAGGTAATTAAGCTATTGCAAATGGGTATCATTTTCCCTATTTCCGACTCTCGTTGGGTTAGCCCAACTCAAGTCGTACCCAAAAAGGGAGGAGTGACGGTAGTCAAGAATGCACAAGGAGACTTGGTCTCCACCCGACCCCAAACCGGTTGGAGAGTGTGTATTGACTACCGCCGCTTGAATGCGGTAACATTGAAAGACCATTTCCCGCTACCATTTATTGATCAAATGTTAGAAAGACTAGCGGGAAAAGCTTTCTATTGTTTCCTTGACGGGTACTCGGGGTATTTTCAAATCCCAATCGCACCCGAGGACCAAGTCAAGACCACATTCACATACCCATTTGGTACATTTGCTTATCGTCGTATGCCCTTTGGTTTGTGTAATGCACCGGGAACTTTTCAACGGTGCATGTTGAGTATTTTCTCCGACTATGTAGAAAGGATCATAGAAGTATTCATGGACGATTTCACCGTCCATGGGGACTCCTATGATGCATGTCTAAAACACCTTGCTCTTGTCTTAGAGCGATGCCAAGAGTCTCATCTCATTTTAAACTCCGAAAAATGTCATTTCATGGTGACTAGTGGCATCGTTTTAGGACATGTAGTGTCGGAAAGGGGGGTTGAGGTGGATAAGGCTAAGGTTGACATCATAAAAACTTTACCTTATCCCTCTAACACCCGAGACATTAGGTCTTTTCTCGGACATGCCGGTTTCTACCGGAGATTTATTAAGGATTTTTCCAAGATTGCTAACCCCTTATGTAAGCTTTTGCACAAAGAAGCGGAGTTTGTTTTTGATGACTCATGTAGGAAAGCATTCGATGACTTGAAGGAGAGATTGGTCACCGCACCAATTATTCAAGCACCACGATGGGATCTTCCATTTGAAATCATGACCGATGCAAGTGACTATGCATTGGGAGTGGTTTTGGGTCAAAAGAGTGACAAGGGACCCCATGTGATCCAATATGCTTCTACCCTCTTGAATGATGCTCAAAAGAACTATTCCACAACGGAGAAGGAGTTCCTTGGTGTGATTTATGCTCTAGAAAAATTCCGATCTTATCTCTTGGGCACAAAGGTGATCATCTATACCGATCATGCCGCCATTAGATACCTTGTGGCAAAGAAGGATGCAAAGCCAAGGTTGTTGAGATGGATCCTTCTCCTAAGTGAGTTTGATGTGGAAATAAAAGACAAGAAAGGGGTGAAGAATGTGGTGGCGGATCATTTGAGCCGGCTAAACCATGAAGGAAGACCATCATGCCCTCTTGAGGAGGTTGAAGGAGGTCTCCCTCATGAGTCACTTTATGCTATACAAGTGGAGGAGCCATGGTATGCTACCATGGTCAACTATTTGGTGACAAAGCGGCTTCCAAGCCATTTCTCTTCTCATCAAAAGAGCAAAGTCAAATCCGATGCCAAGTACTATACATGGGATGATCCTTACTTGTGGAAGTTTTGCCAAGATCAACTTGTGAGAAGATGTGTGCCCGAGAGTGAGATCCCTTCCATCTTACATCATTGTCATGACTATGCTTGTGGAGGACATTTTGGGCCACAAAGAACCGCTAGAAAAGTGCTTGAATGCGGTTTCTTTTGGCCAAGCCTTTTTAAAGATGCCCACAAATTTGTGAAGACTTGTGACCGATGTCAAAGGGTGGGGAATTTGACAAAAAGAAATGAGATGCCACAACAACCTCTTCTATATTGTGAGATCTTTGATGTGTGGGGAATTGATTTTATGGGCCCCTTCCCTAATTCCGGTGGTTATTTATACATCCTCTTGGCGGTGGATTATGTATCAAAATGGGTTGAAGCCATTCCTACCCGCACCGATGATGCCAAGGTAGTAGCCATTTTCATTCAAGAGAACATATTCTCCCGGTTTGGCTTTCCAAGGGCTATCATTAGTGATAGGGGACCCATTTTTGCAACAAGGTGATTGGAGGCCTTCTCAAGAGGTATGGGGTGAATCATAAAATTTCCACGGCCTATCACCCACAAACAAACGGGCAAGCCGAACTCTCAAACCGTGAAATAAAAGGAATACTTGAAAAGACGGTTAATCCGGATAGAAAGGATTGGAGCAAGAGGCTAGTTGATGCGTTGTGGGCATATAGGACCGCTTTTAAAACCCCCATTGGCATGTCCCCATTCCGTCTCATCTATGGCAAGGCTTGCCACCTCCCCGTGGAGGTTGAGCACAAAGCCTATTGGGCTATCAAATCTTTCAACCAAAACCAAGATGAGAGCGGTATGCACCGAAAGCTTCAATTACAAGAACTTGAAGAAATTCGCCAAGATGCTTATGAGAACTCTTCCATCTACAAGGAGAAAACAAGGAGATGGCATGATGGAATGATAAACCGTCGAGTTTTCAAGGAGGGTGATAAAGTTCTTGTGTTCCAAAACCGGTTTAAGCGATTTCCGGGCAAGTTGAGGTCAAGATGGTTTGGACCTTACACCGTCAAGAAAGTGTTTACCCATGGAGCTATTGAAGTGGAGGGGCCCGGGGTTGGAAAGCTCCTCAAAGTGAATGGCCACCGTCTCAAACATTACTTCCAAGGATGTGCCCGGGAGGGGGAAGAAGAGGTCTTGCTTGAAGACCCCGTTTATCAAAGTTGAAAAGCTTGAAATAGCTAAGTCGACCCATCGACTCTAAATAAACGGCAAACCGTGTACATACTCTATCCTTGTGAATATTTCTTTGAAGTTTCTTTGTTAATTCTTAGCATTTGAGTTGTTTTCAATTAGTTAGACATTGCATCAAACAAAAATTTTTGAAGTTACTAACGGTTTTGTGAAGTTTTGCGAGTTTTCGGCCGCCTCGGGATGCGTGCCACGGATAAAAAGTTCGGGAACCGATGGAATTTGGATATTGGAGGTTATTATGGGCCATTGGAGTTAAAATGCAAGTATGGAGGTGTTTGGAGCACTTAGCAAAAATTTTGCTAAGTGCAAAAGCTAGAACCACTCGGCAGTGAAGGATGCAGCCTGCGTCGTAGGACGCAGCCTGCGTCGTGACGACGCAGCCTGCGTCGAAAGCAGATTTCAATAATTTTGCTCTCCTTTTGCCCGAGTTCTTCATAAACACAAAAGCTCATCTTCATCTTTCAGCTTTCACGAAAAACACCCCTAACCCAACCCCAATCCCTCAAAAATCCATCTTTCTCACTCAAATCTTCCAAAACTTTCATCAAAATCAATCCAATTCTTCTTCCTAATCATTATTCTACCTTCAATAACCCCAAAATCAATCTCAATCACTCAAAATCTCAGAAAATCCGTTTTGAAAACCTAGATTTGTTTTCCTCAAAATCGATTTTTCGGGTCTTTTGCTGGGTTTTTAAGGTTGTTTGTCGGATTCCCTACCTATTCTAATCATCAAGGAGCTTGAATCTTGTGGAAAAGCAAAGGTATAATTTCATACTCAACTTTTTCATTGTTTTTCAAGTTTTTGCTCGAATTAGGGATAGAATTAGTCTTAGGTTGAGTTCCCCCTTCCCTTGATTGATTGTGTAGTTAGGATTGGACAAAGTTTTCTGAGTGAGGTAAGAAAATTCAACAAACACTAGCTTCTTGAGGTGTAGAAATTGTTGCACACCAAGTGTTTGTTGAATTGCTTGAGCGAAAAATCTTTCGAGTGATTGCTTGTTATTGTTGTAGTGTGTTGTTTGTTAAATTTTGCAGAAATGGCACCCAAGATCTCTAAATTGTTTGGCAAAGGGAAAAATAAGAGGGCCGTGGTGAGTGAGCCCGACACCGAGGTGGAAGCGGTGTTCATGGGCTATGAAAGGTTGCCAGCTCAATATAAGAAAATTTGGGATCAGATAACCACTCACCCTCTTGTAGCCACCAAATTCTTTTGCCCAAAAACCCTCCATGCCTTAGGCATGTTCAACTTGACAAGGGACATGCTAGCTAAAGTAGGCTAGAGGCTTATCTCGAGCCGAACTCCTGGGATTACACCTATAGGAGTTTCGCATACGATTTTCTAGCAACCTTGTCGGAGTTGGATGTGCCCAAAGGTGAGGAGAAAGCCTACCGATTCCGTTTGAACCAAACTTGGCATAATGCCCCAACTTCCGAAATCCGTCAAATCCTGAAAATCACCAAGCAACCCGAAGACATTAGGTGCCCCAGGGGCAAAATGCATTTGATGTGGGATAACATTGCCAATGACCACGACCCATCTAAAGATGCCAAACTTTCAGCCATCACCCACCCCGTACTCCGCCTAATCACAAGATTCCTTACCACCATTTTCAACTCCGCGGGAGAACCCACCAAAGTGCCGGAGAATATCCGGCTATGTTTGTGGACTATGCTTCCGGAGGGGGTAGGGATCCCGGATTGGGCCGATTTGTTTTTGAGGGCTTGCATCAAACATAGGCAAAAATCTGCTAGGGCAAGCATCCATTGTGGGGGGGGGGTGATTTCTTTCTTGGTAAGGCATTATGAGGGGGGCATTGGTAATGATCAAGCGGTGAACATTTGTAGGGGGTTGACGAGATACAACCGACTTGGGCTAGAAGAAGTTCATATGTTTAAGACTAGCAAAGAGCAACCCTTGAAAGGGTTTTGGTTGGGAAGTGACGGGCTAAGTTACATGAAGTTGCCTAGACCTCAAAACAATCCTTTACCTAGAGGACCCGCGGCATGGGATTTTATGTGTCCTAGGGAGGAAAGTTTGGGGGTAAGTAGTGCGGAGGAGGAGGAGGTAGAGGAAGTGCCTTTGAGGCAAAGAAGGAGGGTAAGGAGAGAGGGTGGTGAGGGAAGTGAGCATTTGAGAGAGGAGATCGAGATCCTTGCAATTGAGCAAGGACCTTCCCAAACCACAAATTTTGAACAACAACAACAACAACAACAACAACAACAACCACCACCATTCCATTTCCAATCACCATTCCAAAGCCACCATGATACCGACACCCCCATGTTTGATGCGGAGGGTCGTTCTAGCACACCCGTGGAGCCATGGCAACAACAAATGGCTAACTATTTTGCTAGCACCAATGACGTCTTGACGCACATTAGTGGGAGGGTGGATGCCTCAAACACTTGGCAACAACTACAAGGAGGTAGGCTTGAGACTTTGGATGATTGGCACAATGTTGTGGAGGAGAGGGAGAGATTGAGAGCGGAGGCCGAGAGGGCTCAAAGTGAGGAATGGAGGAGGATGCTAGACGGGCAAGAGGAGGCCCGCCTTTGGAGGGAACAACAAGATAAAAGGTGGCGGGAACAAAATGAAATGTGGGCCACCCAAAATGCTTGGAGGGAGCAAGCTACGAGCCAATTTAACGTTCAAAATGAGCGCCACCACACCTATCTTCAAGACTCCTATGAAGATGCGGTGGCACAAGAGGACGTCTATGGCTTGGCAAGCTCTCTCTTTGGGATGTCCATGCAACAAAACCCGGGCTACCCTTTTCCTTACACCCAAGAGACCCTTGATGAAGGCATGGAGCGAAGAAGAAGGATTAGAGAAGAAAGGGATAGGAGGAGAAACCGAGGAGGTGCCTCGGGGTCTTCTCGTTTCGACAATTGATGAGGTAACATTTTTCTTCTCTCCTACAATGAGGACATTGTGTATTCTAAGTGTGGGGGAGAATATTGTACATAGTTAGTTTGTTTTTGATGCATTGTATTTTATTTGTCTTTATTTTGAAGAAAAAGAAAAGAAAACAAAAAAAAAAAAGAGAAAAAGAAAACAAAAAAAAAATGAAAATCCCGGCTAGGTGAAAACCCACAAGGGTGGGCACCTAGGCAAGATTTGGGAAGGTGGCCGAGGACGGGATGAAAACCCGAAAGGGCATTCCGGGAAAAATGAAGAATCGAGTTGCGAGCCACCAATGAGAGGAAAGGAAAAGCTAAGGTGAAAACCCGAAAGGGCACCTTAGGCAAAATGAGGGATTTTCAAGAAAAAAAAATGGAAAAATGAAAACATTGAAAAAAAAATAAAAATTTGAGCATAATTCTTCCTATGATGAGGATTTTGGAGGAATAAGAAGGGAGTGATAAGGAGGAAATTGGAAGGAGGCTATCTTAGGACTCCATTTATTTTTATTTTTGAGTCACAAAACTTTGTTTCAAATTGGTGGATTTATTTTGGTGGTCGCTTGGTTGTGCAAATTGTGAAGTTTGGGGCCAACCAAGTAACCATGATTTGCATTAGTGGAGTAATAAGGGGGTGGTATAAGGAGTGGTTTTTGTATGGAGGTTGTTGAGAAAGACCATCTCGCTATGCCTTGGGATAAGGCAAAGATGGTCATACTACTTTATTGGGAGCTATAAGGAGGGAGGAGTTGATTTGAGTCGGAGTAGGTGGCATGTCATGTCTTAGTCTTGAGGGATGATATAAGGAGGGGGAGTGAGAGAAGAGTGTCACAAGAATTGAGTCTTTTTATTTTGGTTTTGTCATGGGTGGATTGTTTAAGAGGGAGTATAAGAAGGGTGTAGTGAGGGAAGAGAGGTCAATGCCTCCACACACACTTTGTTGGGCTCGTGTCATTTGTGCTAATTTCGAGTTTTACTCGGGACGAGTAAAAGTCCAAGTGTGGGGGTGTTTGACAACGTCAAATATTGTCGTGTCTAGTAGTAATTTTTAGAGTCTTTCGTTTTACTTTTTACGGGTCATTAGCTTTGTTTTATGTTAATTTTAGTTTTTGTAATAATGTTAGTATTTAGTATTTTAAGTCAATTTTGAGAGTCAAATCCCGAAAGTCAATGAAGGTCAAACCTGAAAACCCGAGACCCAAAAACCCGGAAATTGGAGTGGGCTAGCAATGAATTACCAAGGTATGAAGACCAAGCCCAATGGGTCAATGGAAGTCAAGGCGGGGCCAAAAGTCCATGGGTCAACGAAAGTCAAGAAGGAAAGCAAGGGAAAAATTGGGTAGTGCTCGACGCAGCCTGCATCGTAGGACGCAGCCTGCGTCATTTCTCAGCACGGGATTTCTTCATTTTCTCGTCTTGTCTTTTGGAAGCCCACCTTTCAAGGCCCCTAGGTTTGCGGACCAAGGGTATAAAAGAAGAAGACTGAAGAGAGAGAGGGGGCATGAAGCATTCAACATTCAACACTACATTTTCCTTAGAATTCTCTACTTTTGTTCTTCAACTTTGGCTCTTGTAATGGATTTTTACTTAGAAATTGGTTGTAATATGAAGACTATGGGTAGCTAATCTTTCTTTGCTTAGTGTAATTTGAACAAGTTCTTCCCTTTTAGCATTGTAAGACCTTTTTAATCCTTCCTTATCTATTTAGTTCCATTTTCCTATGTTTGAATTTCATTGTTGAATGAATTGTTGTTAAGACTAACCATCTTAGTAATTGTTTGTTTGATTAAATTGCTTTGTCTTGATGAATTTGGTTAATTTGTCTTGGTATTTGTTGAAGCAACTTTGAAAGATTGTAACTTTGGTTTAAAAGTTGGAATCTTTTGAGTGGAATTTGGGTTATTGTGTATTTAGGACATGGTTTAATGTTTTATTACATGATTCTAGCATGTTTCTATGGTTTTGTGCTTAAAGCTTGCATCTTTATTTATGCTTATGTTTTAATAAGTATGGGTTTAGTTGTATTGAGTCATTTATGGATGGTTTAATTCATGGTGGCTATTTCTTAGAAGTTTGTAATAGATAATTAGAGAAAGGAAGGAAAGAAGGGTCTTTACTATGTTAATTGTTGGGGAACTTGGGATAATTGCACTAAGTTATTTCTCCTTATTTGAATCTTTGAGTATTTAGTTGTTGTTGGTAATTTTAGACTTGATAATCATTTCTCATGAAAAACTTTCTCCTTATTTGTTATCTACATGTTTTCCATTGTGAATATCATAGTTGGTAATTAATTTAAGTCTTTGTTTTGATTAGTATCTTAATTAGTAATTAGTGTCTCAATTTGTGATTAGAGTCATTAATTTTGTCAATTGATGTTTTGCAAGAGCCTAGATTAGATTATTTTAGCTAATACCGCTTTCCCTTGGGTTCAATCCTTTTCTTACCCTTACTACCCTTTTTTATTTGGTTAGTTTGAGTCTAGATTTGGTTTTATAAATTGTTATTTGACTTAGCTAATTTGCGGAATTAACGACACCGTATTTTAGCTTATCACTTTTGTTATTTGGTTGGATATTTGTTCTTACTTTCATTCTTATATACTCTTATTCCAATTCGATAATTCTCTAATCTTGATTTACTTATGCAATTTTAGTTATCATGAATTATAATCTCACTAGTATCATTTTCATAATAATGTTGTTATTAGGAAGTCAAATTAAAATTAATCTAGTTAAAACCAAAATATTATTTAGCATGTCACATTATAATTTACCTAATCATATAATCCTTAAAATTATTATTAGAATCATTGTTAACATAATCACCATAATCACTTTAGTACTTATATTTCATAGTCTAATTTCATACATCTTTTTCTTGCTAATTTACTTAATCACATAATCATATAAATTAGATTAATTCTAATATTGTAAAATTATCATTGTGTAAATAAAATAAATAGAGTTGTAATATTTGAAATGATTTACGAGTTAAATGAATTAAAAGAAGAGTAGTTACCAATTGAACCATCTAAATTGTTTCTTCCTTGGTCGTGTCAAATTCTATAACTTTGTTTAGTGGCCATAAGCAATTGTTTGTATTAGTCATTTCTATCTTTATAACGAGAGTTGGGATAGGAATTAGGACTACCAATAGGGGTTTAGTGACTTAACCATGCTGAAAGGACGTTAGGACCCACTAAAAGGTCGGTACGAATCCGGAAGGAATATACCGCTACAAGGCCTAGACAATCATAAGTAATTCTAATATTGGTATCTATGAGACTTTTAATTAGTTTTACATGTATTTCTCTTTCACTATATCAACTTGATTAGTTAGTTTACTTTATCGTTTTAGATAGTTTATTTTATTGTCTTTTTATTTCTATTATTAGATAGTTTACTTTATCGTTATCTAGTTAGTTTATCGTCTTTTTATTTCCGTTCTTAGATAGTTTTTATTATTGTTATTATCTAGTTTAATAGTTTAGTTAGTTAGACTTTCAATATTGTTATTTAAATATCGTCTTTAGATAAAATTTAGTTGTTAATATTCAGATCAGAAGGTTTCCCCGATCGGGTACGTGACAACCCGATCGGGTAAGTCTTCTGTTCTGGGTTTTTTTGTTTTGCAATTTACATATTTGTCATTTACATATCGTCATTTACATATTTGTCATTTTAATTCATGTTAATAGTTTAGACAAACAACTCAAGTGACTCGATTCTAAATGAAAACCAATCCATAGCAATTCATAAGTGACACGTATTCCCTGAGGATCGACACCCTACTTCCCTAATTACATTCCTTATGTTGTTAGCCTAAGTGCGGGTAATTATTTTTGTTCGGGACCGCGACAGAACCAACCAAATTTTGGCGCCGTTGCCGGGGAACACAGTTTTGTTTATATATGAATTGTTGGTTTTTATTTCTACCATTTTTAGGTGCAACCGTACCTAATTCATTTCTAACTTTCTCTTTTGTGTTTTTCTAGTAGGTTGATAAAATGGTGCTAACTAGAGAAGATCCAAGGTACCGGGTTTTTTAGCTTGCCAGTGGGATCCTTAGGGTCCATTTGACTTTGATTGCTCTCATCGAGGGTAACCAATTTAGAGGAAAACCAAACGAAAACCCGTCTCATCATCTTCAAACCTTTTGCGAACTTTGTCAAACCTTTGTGAGGGAGGGAATCACGCAAAATGAAATTAGAGAAACACTTTTTCCTTTATCACTAAAGGGAGAAGCAAAATGGTGGTTCACCCGTCGCTTAAAGGAAGCAACAAGACCTATGCAGTGGGAAGAGATTGTCATCGCTTTTCACCGTAGGTTCATAAGCAATTTGTCAAACCTATCAACCAAATCACAAAAAGAAAGAGGGGAAGGTTCACAACCCAAAGGGGGAGAGCGAAAGAAGAGTCGAGTGGAAACTTCAAATGAAGTTGACACTACAATTTCCTTAGCTTGTCCTAGTCAATCCAAAGAAACCACCCCAAAAAGTACTTTATATCGCCCCAAAGTTTTTCACCCATTTACCTCAATTACAACACCATGTGAACTTTGTGGTGGGATAGGGCATATACCTCAACAATGTGGGAACAAACTCACAACCTTAAACCCTTTCCACCCACGAGTTTATCAAGGCCAATCTACTCATACACCACAGTACTCATCTTATCAAAACGGTTTAGTAAATGCCAAATTGAGAGAAGTATGTCAAGCCCAAGAATCCATGTGTTCTGCCTTAGGCTCACTTACTTCAACCATCTTGTCTCTTCAAAAAAGAGTAGATGAGTTGACCTTATCAAGTTCTAGCCAAACCTCCCAAGAGAGTGAAGAACCATTGGTAGTCACAATCGGTGATAAACCTTTTGAGAATCCTTTTGGGAAGGGTAAGAACTCTATCAAAGATGAAGAATAAGATTGCCATGGGTGTTGGCAAAAAGGTAAATGAGGAACTTCAAGGACGAATCCAGCTACTAGGAGCTACAATCCCTTCATAAGGCTTAAGGGGGGATAGAACAACAAAGTCTAGCATGACTCAAAAATGCGCTTGTCGGGAGGCAACCCGTCCTTTTTCTTTTCTTTTTCTTTATGCATTTTCTCTTTTACTTATTAGACAATGATTTGTATTTTGGACTATTTTATTTGGGCTCTATATTTTTGGATTTAATGTTGTAATAGTAAGGAACACTTTCTTCGTTTTACTTGTTATTATGCATATTTCGTCAATAGATTTTCGTACTTAGAATTGGAGGACCTATTGAGACAAGATGAAGCTATCCTTGGCACAAGTTGTCAAGATCACTAAGGTTAGTAAGTATGTGCAAGGACATAGCCAAAAGGTAAGAGCAAGTGGCAAAGAAAATAGAAACAAAAACCGGATCAACAGGTTTACCCGATCGGATCCATGTCTACCCGATCGGGTAAATGGTCTGTTTCATGTTTTACTCTATTTTCTTCTATAAAACCCATTTGCTACCCTTTTGCTTGCTACCTTATACCCGTGTTCTTCAATCTCAAAGCTAAAATTTTCTCAAAACCCTCAATTCTTAGTCTATTCTTGCAAAATTTGTTCCTATAGTTCATCAAGAGCAACTTCTAATCATCATCAAGTAAGTTATTTCTACTTTAGTTACTTCATTCTCTCTATATTTTTCAGAAATCCAACATGAACAAACCCTAACTCCAATTTGGGGGTTCTTGATTTTGATTGCAAAACTTGTTTAAAATGAATTTCTAATGATTCTTACATGCTATAGAGTGAATTCTAGTGATTAATTAGGATGATTACTTTGATTTGGATGTTCATTTGCTAATTAGGATGCTCATCTTTACTTTATGCTAAGAGCTTTTGTTTAAATGGTAGTATGATACTTGAATTAATGCCCTATACTATGAACTTATGGTCTTATTGTGATAAATTAGCATTGGTACCTTAGGTAGTAGCCAAACTCATGATTCAAGTATATGTTGCTCACCTAATTAACATATTGCTATGCTTATAACATCTACTTGTGCTTAGAAGATAGCATGACAATATTTTACTAAGGTCACTATACTTGCAAAATTTAATGCTTGATGCTAATGAACAACCCGAAAATCAAGGGAATGCTATACATGATCCTAGCTTCCCGGATGTAGAGTTTAGCTCACAGGAGCAATGGCAAAAATGGTGCATACTTAAAAGCAAAGGTATGAGGGCTACAAAATTCCTCAATGTTTCTTCTTTAAGGTATATGAAACTTCTTGAGCATGTTAAAGTGTTATTTAGGGGTCTAGGTATGCATGTTAGCATGAACTTTAGCTATGAGACCTACCCTCAATTAACTCTTGAATTTTTGAGCTCATTCGAGTTGCATCGGTCTAGAAATAGAAACACTATGCCTCAAGTTCGGTTTCGTTTGTTCAATGATGATTATAGTATGAACTTGGAGAACTTTGCTAGTTATTTTGGTCTCACCACTGAAAATATTGTTCCCTCACCTCCGGAAGGCTTTGATGTTAGCCTGCTTTGGAGTGCTATTTCGACTTACCCTGTCTCTCGTTGGGACCATGTCCCACACCAACATATACATCATCCCGCCATTAGAATCTGGCAAAGATTCATGGGATGGACCTTTTTGGGTCGTGCTGAACCTCATTTGGTGAGACGAGTAGAGTTAGAAATGTTAGGAGGATTTTTGAATGTGGATGGTGATGTACCATGGTCTATTAGTGTCCCGTATCATTTTGATGTTCAGTTGAGCAAAGCTGTTAATCCCAAGAACACAGCCATTGTCTATGGAGGTCTTATTACTCACCTAGCTATGAGAGTTTGTGGCTTTAACCAAGCCACCACCAACCTTCGGGCATTGACTACACCTCCCACCGAGATGGGAAATGGGTTAGATTATGCATACTTTGTTCAGCTCAACTGGTTTCGTGCTTCTCACCACCATATAACTTGGAGGATTGCTGGCCATGATTCGGTCAAGTTGACCGCCGAATTAGAGCAAATTCCATTTCTTTGGCAGCGACCTCCACTTCAAGAGGGTGAGGCTATCTTACCTCGACCTACCTACTACCTTCCTGTTGGGGACATTACTCCCATTGACCCCCCTGTTCAGCTTAGATCCAGCCGCCCTGAGGTTGGATCATCCTCTCAATCGAGCCATGCTGAGGGCGATGTAGCCGCCATGTTTGAAGCTTTAACATTGTCTGTCAATAGAATTCAGTCCGACCAACAGCTTGCTTTGCACCCCATATATGACCACTTTGCTAGGCGAGGTGTGGTTAGACCCGAGGGCCCCCACCCGTCTTTTTATACTTGGCCCGAGGGGAGGTATGGTGCTGCTTATGGTGCAGGTGTGCCGCGAACCGGACCTGATTATTGTGGAACCGATTATGGCGTAGAGAGGTTTGGAGGGTATGGAGGTGATTTTCCTGATCACCAGGTGGAAGAGTATCAGACCTTTGGAGCCAGCAACCCAACCGGGATCTTTCCTTCTCGTAGTAGTTATCATTCTGCAGATGATACCCACTATGTAGATGCTTCTGGATCCGCACCCGAGCCACCTCCTTCTGAGAGGAGAGGCCGTGGCTGGTGGCCTTTGTGATTTGATGATGAGCTCCCCTTGTTCATACTAGCTTGGGGGAGGCTAACCATTTTGTAAGAATTTTATTTCTTTTCTTTATTTTTCACATTTTTAGTTTTCTTTTTAAGCCTCTTTTCCCATTAGAATTTCATATTATTTCTCTGTTACATGTGCTATTAGCCGTTTCTCGGTTTGTTTCTGTTATAATTGCATGCACATTGAGGATAATGTGAAGTTTTAGCTTGGGGGAGGATTTGCATTTAGGAACTGCATTTAGGATTGCATTTAGATTTTTAGTTTTCTTTTTAGTTTATTTTCTTTTAGTTTTCTTAATTTCTTTTTAGTTTTTATAGGAAAAAATCAAAAAAAATCAAAAAGAAAAGATCGTTTCCATCTTACATTTCTCATTTTATAGTTTTTATAAGCTGATGTTTCGTTTTATTATGAGGAATTATGCATTCATGGGGATGTCTTGTACAAAGTAGGTAGGAAATTGCATTTGGACTTAATTAAGCTTGATCTTGACTTTGGCAAGCTACTCATATTGTAAGGTAGAGCCTCCAGTGGTCGGTACATCTGAACCCGATCCCAGTTTAGGAGTGAGTAGTTTCTCCTTATAGTCTGTGTTACATCAAAACGCATAAGTATGGTTTTTATTCCATTTTCTATAAGTATTACTGTCATGATCTACATTTTGAAGCCATTCAATCTCTTGTTCACATTTCACTAAAACACCCTTCTTTCTAGCTACATTATAACTTTGCCTACCCTTGTTGAGCTAGTAACCAACTATATGTGTAGGGGTGTTCTATGATTTTGCGATGTTATGATAATGCCACCATTTGGTGTGAGCTGTCTCGGGAATACTGATTTCCGGGTTTTGATGTGAAAGAGAAAAAAAAAGAGCTTTGAAAATTGATGAGAAAAGAAAAATGAAAAAATGAAATTGCAAGCTCAAAAGAAAAAAAAAAGGGAAAAAAAAAAGAAAAAGAGGAAATACGCTTCCATAAATTGAATGAAAAGAAAGAAAATTATGGGAAGTCGTAACTTGATTATAATGTTTAAATAAGCCAATATGCTGCTTTTGGCTTTGAATATTGTTGATGGGAATTGGTATGACTTGGATTGAGTATCTACTACACATTTGGTTATTACTAGCTTGACTTTAAACTCCACATTACCAAATTCATTTGTCCACTTTCTTACCCAAATTTCCCAAGCCTCTTCTTTACTTTACTAGTGCTTATTACGTTATATTTTGATCATGATTAGTTTTACTTAATGATTTTGGATTGTCTAGCATACTAGACTGCGGGCACATTCTTATAAGTTGTAGATAGGTGAGTATCACTTCAAATTTGAACCAATATTTCCTATTTTACAAAAAATTGAGTAATGAGTGTACCGTGAAAGTCCATTGTCAAAAAGATCATGCAAGAGCTGAAAAGGTCCAAAGAGTATTTTCTATGCTGCGCCGTTATGTAAATCTCAACCACGATTCGCACTTTCCTTCGCCCTTGTTGCTGCGGGCTTATGATTCATCTACTTATTAAGAGCTTACTTTTTGAGATTTGTATGATAGATTGATCATTGTTAGCTACCCTTGTCCTAGTTATGATTGTTATATTTGCTTGAGGACAAGCAAGGGTTTAGCTTGGGGGAGTTTGATAAGTGATATTTTGTACTGATTTATCCCCCGTTTTAGCTCGATTTCTATACGATTTATGCACTTTGTTAAGTGATTAACGAGCTAATATTGCTATTCTAGTTGTTTTGCGTGTTTTGACTCGTTTTATAGGAAATGAAGCGGTTTTGCTATATTTTCCTACTTTATGGAGCAAAGACACTAGGATACGAGTTTTCAAGGAAATTGATGATAGCCAGTTTACGACTTGATTACGATTCCGCTACATCTTTCCTCGAATGGACTCAATTTAGATTTTTGGCTTTGAACTTTAAAAGAAAACTCAACCCAAGTCAAGAGAAGATCAGCCCAAGCCCAATTCCGTAATGCATTGACCAAAGACTAAGGCATAGGATTCCGTGCCTAAGATGAAAAGACGGAAAATTCCAATTACACAAAAACCCGATTGGATTGCTCAATACCCGATCGGGTATTTCTGCAAGAAGACGTTACTTGGCTCTTCTTCAATCCGAGCTTAAATGGGTGGTTTAATGCTTTGACTAGGGTACGAATTTGCAAGAGGGATCAGCAGCCATGCATCCCTATAAAAGCCAATGATCATGCAATCATCCAGGCATCCAACAATTATCTAATAATCTTACTTTCATATATCATATTTACATATCTTTTAGCACACTTTCTTACAAGTTTTTATAGTTTTCTTAGTATTTCTCTAGTGTTTGCTTAGCTTTTGTTATTTGGTTGGATATTTGTTCTTACTTTCATTCTTATATACTCTTATTCCAATTCGGTAATTCTCTAATCTTGATTTACTTATGCAATTTTAGTTATCATGAATTATAATCTCACTAGTATCATTTTCATAATATTGTTGTTATTAGGAAGTCAAACTAAAATTAATCTAGTTAAAACCAAAATATTATTTAGCATGTCACATTATAATTTACCTATTCATATAATCCTTAAAAATATTATTAGAATCATTGTTAACATAATCACCATAATCACTTTAGTACTTATATTTCATAGTCTAATTTCATACATCTTTTTCTTGCTAATTTACTTAATCACATAATCATATAAATTAGATTAATTCTAATATTGTAATATTATCATTGTGTAAATAAAATAAATAGAGTTGTAATATTTGAAATGATTTACGAGTTAAATGAATTAAAAGAAGAGTAGTTACCAATTGAACCGTCTAAATTATTTCTTCCTTGGTCGTGTCAAATTCTATAACTTTGTTTAGTGGCCATAAGCAATTGTTTGTATTAGTCATTTCTATCTTTATAACGAGAGTTGGGATAGGAATTAGGACTACCAAGAGGGGTTTAGTGACTTAACCATGCTGAAAGGAAGTTAGGATCCACTAAAAGGTCGGTACGAATCCGGAAGGAATATACCGCTACAAGGCCTAGACAATCATAAGTAATTCTAATATTGGTATCTATGAGACTTTTAATTAGTTTTACATGTATTTCTCTTTCACTATATCAACTTGATTAGTTAGTTTACTTTATCGTTTTAGATAGTTTATTTTATTGTCTTTTTATTTCTATTATTAGATAGTTTACTTTATCGTTATCTAGTTAGTTTATCGTCTTTTTATTTCCGTTCTTAGATAGTTTTTATTATTGTTATTCTCTAGTTTAATAGTTTAGTTAGTTAGACTTTCAATATTGTTATTTAAATATCGTCTTTAGATAGAATTTAGTTGTTAATATTCAGATCAGAGGGTTTCCCCGATCGGGTACGTGACAACCCGATCGGGTAAGTCTTCTGTTCTGGGTTTTTTTGTTTTGCAATTTACATATTTGTCATTTATATATCGTCATTTACATATTTGTCACTTTATTTCATGTTAATAGTTTAGACAAACAACTCAAGTGACTCGATTCTAAATGAAAACCAATCCATAGCAATTCATAAGTAACACGTATTCCCTGAGGATCGACACCCTACTTCCCTAATTACATTCCTTATGTTGTTAGCCTAAGTGCGGCTAATTATTTTTGTTCGGGACCGCGACAGATTCGACCACATAACAACACAACACAAGAAAATGACGCAAGGACTCTACCAATATGATATCAACTCGGAACAAAACCATCACTAAACTTTCATCAAATAAATAAGACCAATCAGAACGAGAAAGTCTTACAAGACTAGCAGAGATTATTACATTCTTCCTTTCTTAAAAATGAACTTCGACCCCGAAGTTCACACCCTCATAAACCAAAAGAGAAACCAAGCAGTCACGCGAGCACTAGCACCATCACATATCAAGGGTACCCTCAAAGACTCACCATGTGATACAACTGAAAGTCCATAGACCTTAATTAGACTCCTCTAATTAGTTGCTAAATTACTTCTTAATTTAGTATTTAATGATCTATGTAACATGCATGCAAATATAAAAACATTTATATAAGAGAAGAAATTTCCTCACATTGATATGGAAAATATAAGGGCACAACAAGAACTCCTTCTTGTTGTTCTTGAGCTACAAATATGGATGAACACAAGTAATCTCCAATGTAGAAGATCTCCTCTAAGTTGCACCAAGATCAACCCAAATAATCTATTCTTATTATTAACTAGATAATAAGATAGATATTATACTACTAATACTAGACTATATTACTACACTAGTAATACTTAGTAAATATTAGTATTTGAGAGTTTTTTAGAGAGAAGATAAGTTTTGAGATAAGTATGAAATAAGCAAGAATGAACTAAGTAAGAAATGAACAACAATTGTTCTATATAAAGCCACAAGGGCCGGCTCATGTATCACCAAATGAGTGAATTTTTCTTCTTATTTTATTGCCATGCAAAGTGGCAATGTGTTGTAGTGAACAAAATGATTTTAGGTTTACTATTCATGTCATAAGCACATGTTGCTTGTGAGTATGAATAAGAACAACCATCATCACCAACAACTACAATATAACCGGCCATTATGGCCTAGTTTGGTCCATATTGATTTTTGATATTTGTCTCACAAATACTTATTGATCATATGCTTAATTATCTTGTATAATTAAGTGTTAATTTGATCATATAACAATTATATGACTCAATTAAATAAATAATGTGTACTTAACATTTTAAGTAATATTTTACCATTATATCAATATATAATGGGTCCCACAATGCTTAGTTAATTTATTTTACAACTCCTTGTAAATATAATTAACTAATTACCTCTATCTCAAAACCTCAACTAATTTAGTAATTTAACGATTAATTACTAAGTTAAATCTTATTTAATCGTATTAAAATAAGATATAAAGTTATTAGTCAATTATCGCATAATTGAAAAATAAGTTTAATCGAATTTGAAGTCTTAACTCAATTTCTAACAATTAACTCTCGTACATATCGAATATATGTAATGTACTAATTAACTGTATCGTATACAAATAATTAGTTATTATTTGGATTTCATCCTTTAGGTGTGACCGAAAGGGATCAGTTGATCACCGCCGTCATACGACAATAACGTCAAACTCTAGTCAGCCAACCGTTATTGATTTACGTTAATCAACTGACTAATCATATATATAGTCAATAAATATCCCAATTATATTCCTTAATAAGATTTATTATGTGGCGCACTATTGTGGAGGACACCTACTCCAACAATCTCCCACTTGTCTGACACAAATGTGCGTCACCGATTCTCTTGTCTCTTTATCACATCTCCCACTCAACGCAAGGTGTCTTTCAGGTCGCACTTGCGATTGACAATATCTAGAGTGGTTTTCTCGATAGGGAGAGTAACTGTCTGACCGGAAAATCTACCATAGATCTCTTTCCGAGCGTGGCCACGCATTTACAGTAACTTCTCCTCGAGTGGCCTAAAGATGTTTTTACCCAACGTGGGTGGACAATTCCTGTTGATCCATCTACTCTGTATGATGCAGATCACCATGATCCAGAAGAAGTCCATCGGCCTCTTTTTACGGTACGACCTAGAACATCAACCAAAACCAATCGGAAACTGCACCGACTCAGATAGACGGTCGCCAGTCAAAATAATCGACTTATAGGAATAAGATAGAAGACCCTGCCACGACCAGGCATCAAATAATTGATTTAAGGGTCTCTACAATGTCACTGTCCGACAGAGTGTCATACAGTCTGTCTAGGTAAACGACCAGTCATCTCCATGACCCCATGGTGCTGAACCAACCATCGATCGACTTACAATCTAGTCATTTCGAGACGTCACCTCATTGAGTGACTAGGGACAAAATACTAAGTTCGTCCTATTCACTTGAATTGGGTTCAACAGCTATCGATAAACAAGTATTAATTTATGTCAAACTAAATACAAGAGTTTAAATAAACTCGAACATGAATGCCATTATCATATATGAAATAATTAATACAACATTCAATTATTACATATTACATAATCTAAAGGAATTCTGGCACACGTCTCAATCCCATTGTGGTGACATGACCATCATGCTTAGCCTTTGATAAAGGCTTGGTTAAAGGATCAGCAATGTTGTCATCTGTCCCAACCTTACAAATGTCAATTTCCTTTCTGACCACGTAATCTCTAATTACATGATATTTCCTAAGTACATGTCTAGACTTGTTACTAGACTTGGGCTCTTTTGCCTGAAAAATAGCCCCACTGTTATCACAATAAATTGTGATAAGATCTTTGGCAGTAGGGACTACTGTTAGTCCTTCCAAAAATTGCCGAATCCACACAGCTTCATTTGCAGCTTCAGACGCTGCAAGGTACTCTGCTTCTGTTGTAGAATCCGCTGTAACGCTTTGCTTGAAACTCTTACAGCAAACAGCTCCTCCATTCATCATATAAACGTAGCCGGATTGGGATTTCATATCATCCCTATCTGTTTGGAAACTGGCATCTGTGTAACCCTTTACACGTAACTCAGTCTCGCCACCAAACACTAAGAACGAATCCTTCGTCCTTCTTAAGTACTTAAGGATGTTCTTTACGGCTATCCAGTGACTCTCACCTGGATTTTCTTGGTAACAACTTGTCATGCTCAAAGCATATGCAACGTCGGGACGAGTGCACATCATAGCATACATGATTGATCCAACTGTTGATGCGTAAGGGATCAATTTCATGCGTTCAATCTCCTCGGGTTTCGTAGGGCACTCTGACTTGCTCAAAGTGATCCCTCTTCCCATAGGAATAAAGCCTCTCTTAGAGTCTTTTATGTTGAACCGATCAAGAATCTTATCAATATAAGTATCTTGACTTAATGCTAGTATCCTTTTAGATCTATCCCTATGGATCCGGATACCTAAGATGCGCTGGGCCTCTCCTAAGTCTTTCATTTGGAAATGTATTCCTAGCCAGTCCTTTACAGAAGTGAGCATTGGAATATCATTTCCAATGAGTAGTATGTCATCTACATACAAGACTAGAAAAGTTACTTTACTCCCACTAAACTTCATGTATAAACACGGTTCCTCGACACTTCGAGTGAAACCATTTTGTTTAATTACATGATCGAAACGATGATTCCAACTCCTGGATGCTTGCTTAAGACCATAGATGAATCTCTTAAGTTTGCATACCTTCTTAGGGTTTGATGGATCCACAAACCTTCAGGTTGTGTCATGTACACTTCCTCTTCTAGAATCCCATTCAAGAAGGCGGTTTTGACATCCATTTGCCAAATCTCATAATTATGAAATGCGGCAACCGCTAAGATAATCCTTATGGATCGAAGCATGGCGAATGGGGCGAAGGTTTCGTCATAGTGAAGACCATGAACTTGGGTGAAACCTTTTGCCACCAATCTAGCTTTATAAACATCATTATGTTTGTCTATGCCACTTTTGATCTTAGAGATCCACTTACACTGAAGAGGTCGTACCTCCTTAGGTAAATCAACCAAGTCCCATACTTGATTGTCGTACATAGAATCCATTTTGGATTGCATGGCTCCTAGCCATAGCTTTGAGTCGGGACTAGAAATGGTTGCTTTGTAGGTAGTAGGTTCGTTACTTTCAAAAAGTAACACATTATAGTCATCACCTTCCTCTATAATACCAAAGGTATCTATCAGGTTGATGACTAATTCTGCTTGACCTCCTAGGTTCCGAAGGAATAATGACCGTACCAGACGAAGAGGGAACGTTTTCCTCGTCGTCCCTTTCGGTTTGTGGCTCTTGGACTTCATCAAGTTCAAATTTTCTCCCACTCTGTCTTTTAGAAATAAAATCATTTTCTAAAAAGACTGGATCACGAGACACAAACACTTTTTGTCCTCGTGTTTATTGTAGAAGTAATAAGCACGTGATTCCTTTGGATATCCTACAAATAGACATTTGTCAGATTTGGGTGCGAGTTTATCATCAGACTTATTCTTAACAAAAGCCTCGCATCCCCAAATTCTCATAAACGACAAATAAGGGACTTTCCCTGTCCATATCTCATATGGAGTCTTGTTTGCCGCTTTAGTCGGGCTTCGATTTAGTGAAAATATTGCATATAAGATAGCAAAACCCCAAAAATAATCAGGAAGCTCTGTTAGACTCATCATAGATCGAACCATATCTAATAAAGTTCGATTTCTCCTTTCGGACACACCGTTTAATTGAGGCGTTCCAGAAGGAGTCCATTGTAATACTATACCACAATCTTTTAGGTGTGAATCAAATTCATTGTTCAAGTATTCACCACCACGATCGGATTGTAGGGTTTTAATCTTTTTATTCAATTGGTTTTCTACTTCATTTTGAAATTCTTTGAATTTTTCAAAAGCATCACTTTTATGCCTCATCAAGTAGACATATCCATATCTACTCAAGTCGTCGGTAAAAGTAATGAAGTAGTGATAACCACCTCTAGCTCGGATAGTCATTGGACCGCATAAATCCGTATGTATAAGTCCTAATACTTCACTTGCTCGTGTCCCTTTTCCCGTAAAAGGAGCACGAGTCATCTTGCCTAGAAAACAAGATTCGCATACGCCATAAGATTCGTAATCGAATGGTTTGAGTACTTTAGATGAAACAAGTCTCTTTATGCGTCGTTCGTTTATGTGCCCTAAACGACAATGCCAAAGGTATGATTGATTAAGTTCACCTGTTTTGAGCTTCTTGTTTTCTACATGATAGACCTCTTTGCAATATCTAGAACATAAATACCTCCAATAGAAATGGCCTCGCCATAAACCATTTCATTAAAAGCAAAAGTACAACAATTGTTCTTAATACTAAATGAAAAAATCCTTACATGTCTTAACACGGACATGGAGATAATGTCTTGGTAAGTAGTTGGTACATAATAGCAATTAGTTAAAGACAACTCTAAACCATTAGAAAAATAAGAACGTAGGCTGCCCACGGAAACTGCGGCTACCATTAGCTCATTTCCCATGGCCGGTCAACCCACCTGGGGCTAGTGCTTTGCGCGTTCATTCAGCCCCGCTATGTAATGATTACAAAGGTGAGAACCAAACACCCCGGTAATCAAATACCCAAGAAGATGTACTAGCAAAGTTAATATCTCTCATATAGAGTGATGAAAGAATTTTACCTGACGTTGTCACACAACCGTCCTTCTTATCTTTCAAGTACTTGGGGCAATTGCGTTTCCAATGCCCTTTGCCATTACAATAATAGCAATCCGCCTCCGCGTGTTTGTTGACTTTGGGCTTGGGCTTATAAAAGACATTGCCCTTTCCCTTGCCGACTATTTCTGAAGAGTATTACCCTTCACTTTCCTTCCTCACCCCAAGGTTCATGTTCGTCATTCATGAAAGAACATCTTGGGTAGTTCACTCCACTAGCCTCCATGTCCCTCTCCGCTTGGGTGAGGAGTGCATGGAGTTCATGGAAACTCTTGTCCATGCCATTCATGTTATAGTTCACCCTAAATTGGGTGAACTTAGGTGTGAGTGAATGAAGGATCTTACCCACCACCAATTGCTTCGGAATTTTGCACCCTAGACGCTCTAAGGTGTCCGCGTGCTCAACCATTTTGAGCACGTGTGGGCCAACTTTTTGGCCCCTTTGAAGCGTAGTGTCAAAGAATTTCGTAGCCGCCTCAGATTGGAGAATTTGAGGGGCTTGCGAAAACATTGACGTGATCCTCGTGAATATCGCATATGCATCGAGTGATATCAATTGGAGTTTAAGTTTGGGTGAGATTGACCAAATCAAGACATTGTTGACGTCATTTGCAACCTTCAAATAAAGGTCATATTCAGCCCGAACCACCGCGGACGATCTAGGAGCGGGTTCGGTGGGGGGCTCTTCGACCAAGTAGCAAAGCACGTTATCGGATAACGCGGCACTCTTGATCGTTGACTCCCATTCAACGAAGTTACTTCCGTCATCTTTCAGGACACACTTGTCCATGACGGATCTCAACCATGAGTCCTTACCCAAGGTTGCATTGTTTGATGATGTTGACATTGTGCGAATATGGTTACTACAACAAAAAGAAATATATAAACATTCATTGTTAATTTACTTGAATTTTTTTTTAACAAGTTTATCATTCATATAATGACCTCTCACTAAATTATATAAATGATTCCAAGACCCATCTTTAAATAAAAATAGTCATCGCATGCTACCTTTATCTAGAAATGGTAAGTCATTACTTGACTAATTCTACCCTTAGAACTCTTGGTTGACGGATTTCAACTAAATCCATCTCCTAGTCCCAAGATAACGCTTATCTCGTTGAGTCAAATCCAATTTTAGCTTGTGATCGTATCACCCTACTTACCCGAGGTAAAAAGGGACCCACGAGCGTGGT
>JAIUZE010003388.1:0-12587 GCA_022085475.1 Heliosperma pusillum | reverse complement strand
GTGTTGATTAGGGTTTGAGTGTATCATGGCCATGTTACATGGTAACCTCTGAGCTAGCATACCAGCTTCCCTACCTAGTGTTATATTTTATTATCGGATTCACATGATAGCTTTTATATGATAGGTTATATGTTAGTTAATTGTTTCATAACATTAAAAGCATTTCATATATGTTAAGGTTTTGTATTTTCTATATACATTGCTTTTATGTTATTCATGTTTCATTAAACTCGACTTTTCGTGGCTGGGAGAACTCGGAGTTACTCCCCACTGACTGTGGCTTCCGTGTTTATATTTAATGCGGTCGAACAGGTGGTGAATGCATATTTGGGGTACATTGACGAGCTAGCGAGCGAAGTATTTACCTTGGACCTATATTCGGTTCATAGTTTGTATATTATTATACACTCTTTTATTTCCGTATTTATACGGGAGATATGTCTCCCGTCTTGTATATTTCTTTTGTAGAATATTATTCCCGTATTGTAATGACCCTTTTTATTTATGACACCCTTCGTTATGTATTTAATTATTTTTTTCTTCCCGCAAATTTGAGGGTGTCACACAACTCATCTTGCTTGCGGGTGTAAAAACTATAACCATTAATAGCAAAACCACTGAAAAAAGTGGCCCTGGCATTTGGACCTAAACCAAGACGTAGTAACGTAGGAGAGATGTCATCACCATACAAACTCTTATACTCCAAGACAATATTCCTAAACCACTCTCCGAACGTCTTCTTATGCTCGTTTCCAATCCATATCTCGCTCTTGTTTGGGTGATCGTATTTGAGCTCATCTTTGTGTTGTTGAATATAAGGTTGCACCTCATCTTCGTTGTTTAGCACATACGTATGTGCTAAATGCAACATGTCACGTGTCACAGTTTTTTCAACCCGGCCCCTAATACCTTTTCTGGTCATCCAGTCACTATGACGATTCTTTGGAACGCCAATTAACTCCTCAGGGGAGAGATGAGCGTAACAATATGCAAGAGCTTCCTCTAATATAGCGCGTTCAGCAATACAACCTTCTGGACGATACCGATTAGATGTATAGTCCTTGTACACTTTCATCAATCTTTTGAAAGGATACTGATATCTCAAGTACACTGGCCGAAGGTACAAAATCTCCCTAACCAAGTGAGTGGTCAGGTGAATCATGATAGTGAAGAAAGAGGGTGGAAAATACATTTCAAAATGACAAAGAGAGGTGACAACGAGGTCCTGCAATGAATCCGCATCATCAGGATCGATGACTTTATCGCATATGGACTGGAAGAAGAGACATAATCTAGTAATAGCATATCGTACCTTTTCAGGTAAAATGGAACGAATAGCCACGGATAGTAATTGTTGCATCAAAGTGTGGCAATCATGTGACTTTAACTCGGTGAGTTTTAGGTCTTGCATCGACACAAGGCTTTTGATGTTGGACGAATAACCATGTGGCACTTTAATTCCATTCAAGCATGCACAAAAATCTTTTTTCTCATTCCGTGAAAGGGTATAAGCTGCAGGCGGTAAAAATGTACCATTACCTCTATTCTGTGGTGCCAACTCTAGCCTAATTCCCATCATTTGCATATCTTCCCTAGCTACGGCGTTATCATTTTTTTTACAGGGAACATTCAGGAGGGTATTGATAATATTATCACAGACATTTTTCTCAATGTACATGAAATCGAGGCAATGCCTAACCTCCAGGTCAGGCCAATATGGAAGTTTATCAAAAAATATGGATATTTTCTTATACCCAGGAGTAGACAAATTATTAGAGCCGTTCTTCTTCCCATATTTTATCTCAATATGCTTTACTTTCTGATAAACTTCATGCCCACTCAAAGTTCTAGGAGGTTGACGAAGTTCTTGACGTCCATTAAAGGCTTTCTGCTGCTTGCGATAACAATGGTCAGGATCCAAGCCCCTCTTATTTCCCAAATACACATACTTATGAGAACACTTCAAGTATTCGGACTTGATAACCTCCCCACACAATGGACATGCCTCTTTCCCATGCACAGTATGCCCAGAAAGGTCGCCATAAGCCGGATAGTCAGTTATTGTACACAATAACATCGCTCTCAAATTGAAAGTTTCATTTTTATATGCATCAAATGCTTCTATCCCACTATCCCACAAAATTCGCAAATCATCTAAAGGAGCTTCCAAATAGACATCTATATTATTTCCAAGGTGTTTATGGCCGAAAATTAACAACGACAACATCAAATACTTTCTTTTCATGCACACATATGGAGGTAAGTTATATATTGCCAACACTACTGGCCAAGTACTATGTTGGGTACTCATGTTTTCATGTGGGTTCATTCCATCAGTGGACAACGCTAGACGTAATTTTCTAGGTTCAATGCCAAACTCGGGATACTTAGCGTCGAACGATTTCCATTGCATACTATCTGCCGGGTGTCTTAGCTTCCCATCATTTATTCTCCCAGTTTCATGTCAAGTTAACATTTTTGAATCATTGCTATTCGCAAACATCCTTATGAATATTGGTATCACTGGAAAATACCACAACACCTTAGCCGGGCTCCCTTCCTTATCCTTATAACGCCACACAAAACAAACCGGGCAATTGTTTAAGTTTTGATATAATTTTCTATACAATACGCAGTCATTTGGACATGCATGCATGTATTTTCTCATATTTCATACCCACCCCTCTAATTAGTTTTTTAGCCTCATATGTCTTAACGGGAAGAACATTACCATATGGAAGCATGTCGTTTATCAAGGCTAATAAACTAGTGAAACACGTGTCACTTACCCCATTTGCCCCCTTGATATTATACAACTTCACCACAGTAGACATTTTTGTGTACTTATAACCAGGGTACAGAGGCGCTTCAGACTCACACAACTTCTCATACATGTTGTCAAGGTCATCCAAATTAATATTGTTATCTTCAAAAGCATTTGATTCATCATCTTTTTCTTCAATATCTGTAGACCCAACATTCAACTTGTCTGCTTCCAACTCAACATACTCGGCAAACTCGGGATCATCGGTTATCCTTTCGTATACCTCAATATCATCTTCTTCAAAGCTATTCTCTTCCTCTAATATTCCCCATGAAAAATCTAACGGGTATAGGATCAACTAAAACTATACTTTTCTAGGTGAATTTTAACGTCTGGAATAGCCATATACCTAATATTACCACATCTTTCACAAGGGCATGGAATACTAGAAGAACCATTCAAATTGTTCGCAACGACTTCATAAAATTATGCTAAACCATCCTTATAGTTTGGGTCACGCATATTCGCAGCATTCATCCAAGTTCGAATCATTTATCTACATTCGTAATATATATATAGTAAGCCAACTAATTCAGAAAATCCAACTAATTAAAACTAATTCAATAATAAGCCAACTAATTCAGAAAATGCAATATATATAAGGCAACCAA
Organism: Heliosperma pusillum; assembly: GCA_022085475.1. NCBI lineage: Eukaryota > Viridiplantae > Streptophyta > Magnoliopsida > Caryophyllales > Caryophyllaceae > Heliosperma > Heliosperma pusillum. The sequence goes on along the minus strand of JAIUZE010003388.1, from coordinate 9,152 downwards.
TTCACAAATAAACGAAATTCAGGAAATCAATAAAGAAAAATTATTAGAATTGAACAATTCAGCAAAACTAATAAAAATAATACCTGATTAATAAGAAATAGCAGACGGAGATGATAACAGAGAGACGATCAGGGAGTATGTCTTAGTGTTTGTGGTTTTGTGTTGCAGTATAATCGCTTTGTGTTTGTGTTTTTGTGTTGCAGTACAGTATTATTAGTGTTGTGTGTTTTTTTATCTTTATTACAAATATTGACAACGGTTATTATTCATAGTAAACTGTTGTTATTAGTTTATATATTTACAACGGTTAACAAAGTTCTAATCGTTGTTACAACTAACAACAACGTACAACAAAATAATACTGTTGTTATTAATTTACGCCAAATTTTGCGCCAAATTAATAACACATTATAACAACGGGTTTGTTCGTGACCGTTGTTATTACTTTTCGTCATTTTGCACCAAATTAATAACAATGGATATAGAGTAAACTGTTGTTATTAGTTTATATATTTACAACGGTTATTGTAGTTCGATCCGTTCTTAAAACTAATAACAACGGATAAAATAAATAATACCGTTGTTATTAGTTTTAATAAAATTCCGCTGAAGAATAATAATCCATTCGACAACGGTTTTTCTTAATTTTCGTGAATAAGCGTTGTTGATGGGGCGTTGTTATTGCCTGAATTTGTAATAGTGCCACCTCACAAGTATACGACATTTGACGGCCAGGTCGATTAACGCAAAGCGTACGCCTCCCAACAACGTCGTCATATCCCCACTAAAACACGCACAGAAGCATTAAGGATACATCTGCTCATTCCGACATTCCAGTCTAACGAGAGAGGAAGTATAGCCGGGGAATGAGAGTTCAAAGCACTTAATAATTACTGCTCAAATCTAAACATAGGTAAAATCGACTCAAAGGGGGATATATCAAAAAACCATCACAAAACATGTGATATAAGCAAATGGGATATCATATATTCTAAACATGAATATTTAAAGCTATTACGTAAATTTATACGACCGTTGAACCGTTCAAACTATTTTAAATGAAAGTATAGAAAAGAATTAGAGGAAGAAATACAGCGCGTGCCAGCCGGTCAAGGTGACCGGCCGCCGGCTACCCGGCTGGCACCTCAGTAACATTTGGAAACCATCAAAAATACAGCGTGATCCAGCCGGTAAAGTGGACCGGCTGTCGGCTACCCGGCTGGACCATATACCTATTGAGAATAAAAGGAAAGATAGGGGTGTGTCTCAGCCGGTCGGCTGACCGGCATCTGGTCGGCCGGCTAAGACTTACATAGTACCAAATAGATTTCGAAACACCAATTTCACATCAGCCAACTCCCAGCCGCTCAGCTGACCGGCGGCCGGTCGGCCGGCTGGGACAACATATTCACGAAAATCATCTTACAACACCAAAATCATCAACAAACATCAACTATCCTCAACACTCATCAACAATTATCAACAAAAAACAACCATCATTAACAAACACAAATTCTATGAATACTCATCCTATTCTAAATACGTTTAAAAACATCAAAAACACATTAAATCACGTATTGATATCGAGTAACCCTTCACCGTTATCTTTTTGCGTCTTCAATCTTCGTCTAGGTCCTCCTCAACTAGGTAGTAATCTTTGTCGAGGTCTTGAAGGTCTCCACCTACAATTAGACAACAAAAGATGAATATAATTCACCTTTGAGAATGACTGATAAATTGAAAATTACAAAGACGGTAATTTTATTACCAAATAAGATAGAGGACGATAGGAGGGGAAGATTATGACGAAAATTAGCAGATTTAAGTAAGGAATGAGGGAGTAGTGATGATCTTGAGCTTGATCAAAAATGGGGTTTAGGGTTTTGGTTACTTGTTGAAGAAGAAAGAGTAAGTGGGGAAGTGAGTGAGGGAGTTAGGGTTATAAGGGGATATAAGGTGAGTGGAAAAATATGGAAAAAGCCCAAAAGCCGCTTAAGGCGTAACTCACACGGAATTTCGAGTAAAGTCCGAATACGAACTCGGATTTGCTAAATTAGACTCGGGAAACTAAGTTCTAGACTAAATCAAAAATTACGCTGAAAAGTATCCGTATAATATTTTTAATATAAAAATAGGGTACATTTGCGGGTGTTACAAAGGAGCTAATCACAAAATTTGGTATGGAGAACGCTCATCCAATGGACACACCTATGGTAACTGATAAAACGTTGACCTTAGACGAAAACGGTAAGTGTGTCGATGAAACTAAATATCGAGGTATGATTGGTTTTTATTATATTTAACCGCAAGTAGACCGGACATTATATTTACCGTATGTGTATGTGCTAGATTTCAATCTTGTCCTAAAGAGTCACATATGATTGCAGTTCAACGCATCTTGAGATATTTAATTGGTACATCTAATTTATATTTATGGTATCCACTTGAGTGTAATTTCGATCTAGTAGGATATTCAGATGCAGATTATGCTGGATGTTCTTTAGATAGAAAAAGTACCTCTAGATTTGCTACATTTGTTGGACCATGCATAATAACTTGGGGTTCAAAGAAGCAAAATTCGGTTGCGTTATCTACTGCTGAAGCCGAATATATAGCTGCAGGACTGGTATGTTCTCATTTACTTTGGTTAAAGTAACAACTATGTGATTATAGTGTTAATGTTGGTTGTATGCTTGTATTTTGTGATAATACGAGCTCTATTATTATTTCTAAGAATCCAGCTCAACATTCTCGTACTAAGCATATAGACATTAGACATCATTTTTTACGCGACCATGTTGAAAAGGGCAATATTAAACTCGAATTTTGTAATACTGAAAATCAATGGGCTGACATTTTAACAAAGACGTTAGCAAGAAGACATTTTGAGATTTTCCGGTTGGAAATTGGTTTAATCAGTAGCAATTAAATTCGTCATAATTATTTTGATGAACCTGCATGACTGGTAAGAATAAGACGAGATTATATGACTGTGTCCTTGTATTCTTTTGCTAGTATATTTGTGCTTAATATTATATATTTTACTTGATTATCTTGCATATTAAATATTTTATGGATATTGAATTATGGACCACATATTTGCCAAAAATCTATCTTATTCACTTTCCAAAATTGACCAAACTCCCAGGTTGACCGAAATTCCCAAACAATATTATCTTACCATATCTTTTATTTACCTAATCCTATCCTTACCATATCTCACCTACATTTAACCTAGATTCCTTTTACTATCCTGCCAAAATTCAAAAACAAAAATCACCCAATTTGACCTAAACCGAGTCGGGTTCGGTGCTTGAAGGTACAAAACGGCGTAGATTATATAAGGGGAAGAATAGGGTAAAAGATAATGTTAATAAGGACAAAGAAACACGCAAATCGAGACAACTAAACATCCTCTATTTTGTGAGTTCTCACCTCAAGAAACGGCATCCAGGTTTGACAAGCTTTGTTTAAAAAAGGAAGAACGGAAATTGGTTAACCGGGTTGCAAAATATGGTATTCATGGAGGTCGTAGTTTCCCGAAGGCGTGGTGTGAAAAGTATCAAGCTTTAGCATTTTTCAATGATTTCTTGAATTTTCAAGAGTGGGAGCAAGTATTTGGTTTTCGGGTCATATCTATCCGATCGAGGTAATTCAATTTTATGCTTCCGTTTCTTTGAAATCTGGAGTTTTACATGTCGTGGTGAATGGCCGAGAAGTTTCGGTTTCCATTGACAATTTTTGTACTCTGTTTTTGGTTCCTGATGATGGAATCAAAATTGACCCGAGTACGTCATGGAACGAATTGTCGGACACGACTAAGCTGGATTGCTAAGCGTTATTTTGATGATCGGGCTACATTGTCAAGTTGTGTGTTGGCGGGGAATTTGTCCCCAAAATTAAAATTTCTGTTAAATTTTTTATGTTATACGGTGGTTCCGCGTCGGGGTGGACGGGATAAAATTGCTTGTTATGAGATTATGGTGGTTAAGAATTGGTTGGAAGGTAACCGAGTCAACCTTGCTTTCCTTGTTTTTTCTCGAATTTTTCAAACTAGCTTTTCGGGCACCGACGATAAAGTATATATGTAACACCAGCAAATGTACCCTATTTTTATAGTAAAAATATTATACGGATACTTTTCAGGGAAATTTAGTTTTAGTCTAGAATTAAAATTTCCGTGTCTAATTTAGAATTTCCGAGTTCGTTTTCGGATTTTACGCGAGATTCCGAGTAAGTTACGTCCTAAGGCGTTTATGAGCTTTTTCCATAATTTTTCCACTTACTCCCTCATACTGTCCTTTAAACCCTAACTACCTCATTCAACTTACTCTTCTTCCTCACCAAGTAACCACCCAAAAACCTAACTCCATTCTTGATCAAGCTAAAGATCATTACTACACCTTCATTACTCGCTCAAATTCACTAATTTCCGTCTTAATCTTTCCCTCTCATCGTCCTCTATCCTAAATCGTAATAAAATTACCGTCTTTCTCTCTTTTCAATTTATCCGTCTTTCTCAAAGGTGAGTTATATTCATCTTTTATTGTCTAATTGTAGGGGGTGACCTACAAGACCTCGACAAAGACTACTACTTAGTAGAGGAGGACCTCGACGAGGATTGAAGACGCGAAAAGGTAATGGTGAAGGGTTACTCGTTATCATTACGTGTTTTAATGTGTTTTCTATGTTAGTAATCGTATTTAGGATAGGATTAGTATTCATAGAATTGGTGTTTGTTGATGATGGTTATTGTTTGTTGATGATTGTTGATAATTGATGATAGTTATAAATGATTTTTGAAGATTAAGGTGAAGTGTAGTGTTCTCGAGTGAACTGTTGTTCTCAACCAGGTGACCGGCCGCCGGTCAGCCAACCGGCTGGGGACGCAGCAGAATTGAAATTGGTATTTTGATGTTGTGTTGTTCCAAGTCGGGTGCCCGACTGCCGGTCCCCCTGACCGGCTAGGACGTAGCTGTATTTTGGACAATTTTGGTTTGTTGATGAAGTGCCAGCCGGGTAGCCGGCGGCCGGTCCACTTTACCGGCTGGCACCCCGCTGGAGTTCTTTTCTTATTCTTTCTTAAATTTTCATTTATAATAGTTCGCATGGTTTGTTTATCGTATAAATTTACGTAATGACTTTAAATATTCATGTTTAGAATATATGATATTCCATTCGCTTGTATCGCATGTTTTGTGATGGTTTTTCATATATACCACTTTGAGTCGGTTTTACACATGTTACGGTTTGAGCACTAATTGTTAAGCGCTTTGTACTCTCATTCCCCGGCTACCTCTTCGCTCGTAAGGCTGGAATGTCGGAACGAGGAGTGTATCCTTACTGCTTAATTGCATGTGTTAGTGGGCATATGACGACGTTGTTGGGAGGCGAACGCTTTGCGTTGATCGACCCGGCCGTCAAATGTTGTATACTTGCGAGGTGGTGTCATTGCATGTAGCGTACTGCTTGTTATGATGCTTGTACTCTTTTCCGCCTCTTTCGTGAAGGTTGACCGAATTTGGGGTACTCGGCTTCTATGTATGACCGAGTCTTGGATGCGAAATGTTTATCGCATGTCGAATCGGAAAATGTGATTCCGAGAGTCTGGCCAGATTTAGACTAGGACCGTATTATTATCGTCGTTCTACCAGGAGGAAATTAGTCTACATATACGAAATGTTTGAATCGTGTATGCGTTCAGGGAAATATTTATCCCGTGGATGCGATTTTAATCATACTTGCCATGAACACGGTGCTAGTGCGTGTCATTTACCGTGAGAGATGTTGTCAACGTATTTGTACGTTTGGATGGATAATTATATGATTGATTAATTGTGATCTCTGGATGACTTGGCATGGTTTATTTGTCGAGTTTCAATGTAACAACTCGAAAAGTACCCAATTTTCCTAGTAAAAATATTTACTAACACTTTTCAGCAGACTTAAGTTTTTAAAATAGAATTTATTGTTTCGAGTCTTATTTTAAAATTCCGAGTTCGAATTTGGAATTTCTGAGAGATTTCATGAAAATCCCGTTTTTAGTCATCTTTGACTTTTCTTGACTTTTAAGTCGTCTTTGACTTTTTCTTGACTTTTTAAAGTCGTCATTGACTTTTCTTGACTTTTAAGTCGTCATAAACTTTTCTTGACTTTTAAGTCATCTTTGACTTTTCTTGACTTTTAAGTCGACTTTGACTTTCGTTGACTTTTCCGACTCGCCTCATAAATTGAAAGACCGAAATTTTATTTTGAAAAATAATAAATTTAATTTATTTTTATTATGATTTATTTGAATTTATGATAATTTAATATAATTATTTTGAATTTATTTGGAATTAAAGAATAACTTTTACGATTTAATCCCGAACCTCATTTAAAATTTACCGATTTTCACTAAAGTGAACCTATTAGAAACGTATTCTCATCTTTTATTTATTAAATTACTTGTTTATCTTTCCGCAAATTTGAGGGTGTCACAGTTGGTATCAGAGCATTTTTGCTCCCGACGCACGTTTGTGTACCCTTGTAAAAATAGCTTGACCTTAATAAAATAATAAACTTGTGAGATAGAATGGTAGGATGGGTAGATTAGGATTTATGTTGTAGTCTATTTGTTTATGCTAATTGTTAGGAGTAACTTAATTTTTTTTGTTTCTTATGAAGATGGTTGGACCTCGAGTAGAAGAGATCTGTGTTACCTAGAAGGAGTATCCTCTACCGAAGATTTGAAGATTTACAAGCCTAATTAAAGTGTATTCCTTCTTCATCTATGAATTCTCTCGTCCATATTGTATTAAGCTCTCTTCCTTCTATCTAGGTGCTTCTCTGTCTTCCAACCTATTTGCCTCTTGAAAATTTCTCTTGATAGTTCCTCTATCTTACCATTGGTATCCTTACCTCCCTCTTGTAACATTTTTCTGGATGTCATAACCATCGGTTTGTGGTATATTATACTTAGTCGGAAGAACTTTGTATCTTGTGGAATATTAGTGTTAGTTAGAATGAACTTGGGATTTGAGGAAAATGGTATAGATCTAATTTCACCCTATGGTGGTGAGAGTTGGTACCTTGAGGGGGAAGTTTCGAATATGGTACCTAACCATCCTATTAAGCTAGTTTCATGTTTAGATGATTATAAAGATTTGAGGATAAACTTAGGATGAAACTCTCCTAGTGGTTTTAGACTATGAAAGCTTAATGTTGCAATATCGTTTGGAGGATCGAAATAATCATAATGATAGTTTGTAGTTGTGGTTAGAAAGTTGAGTGATTTCTTTAAATGTTACCTGGGAATTTATGGTCGTTAAATGTTGGACCCTAACGGAAATAATTTCCTTGTGGAATTTTTGGATTCGGATGACCAAACTTGAGGAATATTGTTATAAGCGAAAACCGATGTAGTGAGAGTTTGAAGGAACTAAATAAATTGATTTACGGTCGCATTGCCCTTTGATTGGCAAAAGTTAAGTGAAATGAGATTTGTGTGATTAATCTCTTTTGAGGATTTGTGTTTTAACTTTTGAAGAGGAGAAAGTTCATTGTTAATAGCTTAGGATAATGAATTTTGGAATAAATTGGATCAAAGGATTTAATAGTAAGCCTCTTTTACCTTGTGGTTGTTAGCGGTCTTGTTTCCCTAATCATAAATATTTTGATGGTAGTTTCCAATAAGAGTTTTGATGGAGCTAAGAAGATTAGAGTTCGTAATGAATCTTTCATGGGTTGTGAGTTATGGAGTTTACCGTATCGATGGACCATAGAAGATTTTAATGGAATTTGAATAATTGGGAGTTGTTACTCGATGTGTCATGCTTATGAAATATTTTGGTAGGAATCTAATGATTTAAAATGTTGAGAATATATTGCACTCTCTTGAGGATTAGATTCTGGTGCAGTTAGGGTTGTCGAGTTACGATCGACATTTGAATTTTCATAGATGAAAGATAGTATTGTGGTTCATTCCTCGCTCTTCCCTCAAATTGATCCTTAGGCAATCCGCTACCTTTCAATCCTTCCAATTTTTAGTCTTTTTTTATTCGGGTGGACGTATCTCTTAGTATCACGATTCGTGATTTCGATGTTCGAGTCGCTCTACGTTCGGGTATTGTCTACTTATTTCTATTCTATCCTTGGGAAAACTTTCAACTCTCCTTCTTTCTTTCCTCTTTCTATTTGATTTATTTTTTCGAATATTCCGTTCCTTCTATCGATTATCATTTCTCTTAGATAGATTACTATAAGCTTTAGTTAGAAATTTTGGGAGTAAATAATAGAGTTATTACTTTTACTACGAAATTTTTGAACTAAAAGCTTTTAGAAATGTTTTATGATTTCAAGTATTTTACCGTCAAGGAGTGTTGAGACTCGTTATTGGAGACGTTCGATAACTAGTTTTCTCATTTATTGATGCGAAAATGTACCTTTTAAAGTCTTTGATTTGGGACGTTGATGTTCTTAACTATAGACGAGAATCTTCCGCCCCATTGATAAGACCCTATATTTTTATTACAAGTATATTTTTTAACAGTTTTGAAATAGTAGACCTAAATATATGTTACTTTCCTTCTTCTAAGTTTCGAGGACGAAACTTTTTAAAAGGAGGGGTGATTGTAACAACCCGAAAAGTACCCAATTTTTCTAGTAAAATTTCTTAAGGATACTTTCCAGCAAGGTTAAGTTTTTAAAATAGAATTTATTGTTTCGAGTCGTATTTTGAAATTCCGAGTTCGTATTTGGAATTTCTGAGAGATTTCATGAAAATCCCGTTTTTAGTCATCTTTGACTTTTCTTGACTTTTAAGTCGTCTTTGACTTTTCTTGACTTTTAAAGTCGTCATTGACTTTTTCTCGACTTTTAAGTCGTCATAAACTTTTCTGGACTTTTAAGTCATTTTTGACTTTTCTCGACTTTTCAGTCAACTTTGACTTCCGTTGACTTTTTCCCGACTCGCCTTGCAAGTTTGAAGACCGAAATTTTATTTAAACAAATAATATTTTTAATTTATTTTTTATTAAGATTTATTATGATTTATCATAATTTAATATAATTATTTTGAATTTATTCGGAATTTAAAGAATAACTTTTACGGTTTTAACCGAACGTCATTTAACTATTCCCGAGTCGTCTCAACTCCCGAAACAAAACCGAAA
>JAIUZE010003387.1:0-22385 GCA_022085475.1 Heliosperma pusillum | reverse complement strand
CTCTCAAACAGCTTGCATGAACAACTTGCATCCTAAGTTGTAGGATTAAGTGCCACAGTGTACGTCTTCCGAAACATGGAATCCTCAACATCAAGGAACCTTGTAGTGGCATCCCTCGATGAATCTCCGGCACTACATGAATGCAAAGAATCGACACACTGCTGCTGGAAATCGTAAGACAGTGAGTGTGTGTAGACAGTGGACGCGTGAATCTCGAGTCGAAGAAGGGTTTTGGTTTGAGGTAGAGAGTGGTCACTATCTCTGTCAAGAGACTTTTGTCTATATCGTTGCTGATCCATAGCGCTCTGGAAGCGCAACCAAAACTCGACGAGGGTGCCACGGGGATTTTCAAACCGCTTGAAGAAGCTGTTTTCACTCTCAGACCGTTGGGTTGTTCTTAAAAGACAACTTAAAGGAATGTCACGATAATAAGCGGGAATCCAACGTTCACGAATAGAAAACATATAGCTCAACCATCCATTATCTTCCATCTGAAACTCACTGATCAACCCAGACCACCTCTCTTCAAAGTCAGACAGCTCTAGGTCACAATCCCAAACAACAGAATTTAATCTGCTTACAAAATCAGTCTTTTTCGCCACTGTTGGGCCTACCTTTTCAGGTAACTTCTGCATGATGTGCCACATACAAAGCCGATGTGCAGCTGTCTTAAAAACAGCGGGAACTGCAATCTTCATAGCAGGGCATTGATCGGTAAAGAAACAATGAGGTTTCTTTCCACCCATAGCATCTAAGAATTTCTCGAAAATCCAATTAAAATTCAGGTCATTCTCCCTAGACATAAGAGAAGCACCGAAGGTGACTGACTTCTTGTGATGGTCAACGCCAGTGAAAGGAGAAAATATCATGTTGTACCTATTAAAGAAAGAGTACTACAATTAACCAAACCAATCTCACAATATTTGACTTTGTAAATATTACAGTATCACACTTAATGTTTAACAATATCACAATTATGCATAAACAATATCACAAATACAACAAGTCTGAATATAAAATCTGCAAAAGATATATGATGTGTACAAGTAAAAAAAGAGAAAAGAGAATGTTATTCATATTCAACAAAAAGGATAACAATGGAAAAAGGATAATATAAGAGTAAGAAGATTTGCAGGATAGCATTTATGTTCAATTAATAAGAATTTAATTGAGAAAATAGTTGGCAGTTAAGTATATAAAACAATATCACAGTTTGGATGGAAGAATATCATGACTAACTGAAAACAATATCACATTTATGTTTTAAAAAAACCACACTGATGTAGTTAAATAAGTGAATCAGCAATAATTGTTGATGATATACAGTGAATATAAGAAAATAGAAGGTTCTACCTATTAGTTGAATAGGTTGGATCAAATGTCACCGCCTCACCATATAAAGAGTAATTACGACGTGCTTCTGCATCAGCCCAGAAAACACGACACAAACATTGGTCTGCATCGACATCAAAGGCATAATAAAAGCCTTCCCTCGTTTCAGAAAGTTGTTGAAGCTGATTGATAAACATTTGGGCATCTTGCTGCCCTATGAAGCACTTAATTTCCCTTCCAAAATTCTTAAAATCAGTCAAAGAAGCTCCAATATTCTGATACCCATTAACATATTCCTTATAAGCCCTGAAACTAGTAGTTGGGCCTATATTGATCTTGCAATGATCGACGATTAATTGTTTTTGGTGTAGAGTAAGTTTTCGTGATTTTTTCTGAAACTCTTTATACTTTAGGGGACAAAGTAGGTGGTTATGAGAAGCATGAAACTGAGAAACAACAAAGAATGGTACTTGAACTTCGTCAATTGTTTTGAAGATAAGTTTGAAGTAAATCTTGGCTTTACAACCGATCCTAGTGATCTTAGTCTTCTTCGGATCATATCCCTTGCCCTTTTTCTCGTCTTCTTCAACAGGTGGAGGCAAAACTGCCTGCTTAGAGTCCCTAAAGCCTTCTCGGTTACACACAATCAGTTTTGACTTTATACCACCATCACGACGAAACCTTTTAGTTGAAGACAATCTTGGTTCAAATCCGCATGCTAATGCATAAGACTCATAAAACGCAACACATTCCTCAATTGTACAGAAAAGTTGACCTACACTAGGTGTACATTTAGGGGCAACATTTCTCTGCCATTCCTCAGAACCACCAGGGGTCACGCTCAAAGCAAGATGATTCCCAGCAGGCACATCAGCATCTTGTAAGCATAGTGGAGTAGAAATAGACTCAACAGAATTAAAGGTGTTATCAATATCTCCTAGCAGGAAAAGTAATTTGAGTTACAAGGATAACATGTGATATTGTTAGACCAGATATGTGATACTGTTAAGAGTTATATGTGATACTGAATATATATTACATAATGAAAGGTTTAGATTGAACACTATATTTCAACATGTGGTACTCTTAAGGATAATACGTGATACTGTTTAGAAGAAGATGTGATACTGTTTAGAAGAAGATGTGATACTGAATATAGCTTAAGGAGTAAAACAATAAGGTAAAACACTAAATTTCAACATTGATACTGTTAAGAATACTCTGTGATACTAATAACAAGAATAACTAGATGAGAACAGCAATACATCGATTCAAACGATGAATAAACACATAAATTAAAAGATAATAAGATTAAATTCAGTGAAACAGAAAATAGAAGCCTAATTAATATATTAAAAATCTTGTAATTAGGTCAATATACAATCAGTCACAAAAAAAGAACAAATTAGGTCAAGTAGAAACTAGAGGAAAACAATAAATCAATTTAAAAGAAAAAGATGACAGTCAATCAAAACGAATTATAAAGACATAGATTAAAAGATAATTTGATTAAAAGCAGTAAAACGGAAAATAAAAATCTAATTAACATATTAAAAAGCTTGAAATTGAAAATTGAGAATTAAAAAGAAGAGAATATAATACCTGACATTGAAATTAGAGGAATTAATGAAGAAAATATAATATAAGACGGAGAAGATGAAGACCGACGGAGAAGATGACGATGGACGGAGAAGATGACGATCGGCGGAGATGAAGACGGACGGAGCAAAAGAACGAACGAAATAGAGAGATTGAATGTAGAGAGAGAAAATCACAGAGGAGAGATAAATTGAATGTGAATTGTGAGGGAATTGTGAGAGAATTGTGAGGATTGAGTGTTTATATATGATGTTAGTAAATGACGAAAATACCCCTGCTAGTCATGTGTGATTTCAGTCATTGATCTCTATTGTTTAGACGGTTGAGATTAGGACTCACGGACTCAAAAAAAGAGGGTGGACTCATGGGATCCTAATTCTATATATATATATATAGAGAGCAAAGATCAATTGAGTCCACCCTTTTCCTTAGAGTCCTTGAGTCCTCTTTAGAGCCATTGGATATGGGGAGATGGAAGGCTGAGATTGATAATCCTAAAGGGTGATTAATATCACTCCCTCTCTACTTTCACTAAATAATCATTAATTCCACTAATTCCCCTCTCATTTAATATATAAACTTTTCCTCACAATTACTTCTCTCTCATCTCACACAATTTCATCCCCGTCTCTCTCTAAAACCCAAATAAATCAAACCCCAAATAAATCACTCATACTCCATTACTCAAACAACACCACCCAACCATCACCAACACCCACCACTACCAACCTTCCATCGACAATAACAATCACCGCCACCAACCGTCCCACCAACACCGTGCTCCACACAAGACCCCACAACCACCGTCCTCCACCGTCACTATAAAAAAAAAGTAGATCTGAAAAAAAATGTACATTTGATAAAAAACCACCACAACTTCCACCAACACGACTACTACCCTTCTTCGCCGCCGCCTCCACTGCCCACTGCCGCCTCTCCTCTCTCCTCCGACGCCTCTCCTTTCCTACTCCTTCTCAGCCGCCTCTCCTCTCTCCTCCGACGCCTCTTCTTTCCTCCTCCTTCTTAGCCGCCATCTCCTCCACCCACACCGTCGTTGGTTGTCGTGGTCAGAGGAGGGGGCTGGTAAGCGCGGGGTTGGGTGGGGCTGGTTGTTTAGGGTGGGTGGTTGAAGGCGGAGGTGGGCTGTCGTGGTTGTTGTTGTGTCTTTTTTTTTCCTTTTCTCAGATCTAGTCATTTAAATTCTATGTATATTTTTTTTTCTTTTTCATTCTTGTTTTCATTTTTGTTTTTGGGTTTTTGTCCAAATCTGAAAAAGGGTGTAGTTGTTGGTGTTGATGACGATGCACCGATTATAATTACACATATTGTTTATTAAAATAACACGAATTCTCTGTTAAAGTAACGCATCTTATTTATTAAAGTAACATATATATATTTTTTTTTTTTTAGTAACACAAATAACCTTATTTTTGGGGATTTTTTTTTTTTTTAGTTTTCAGATCTAGTTGTTTTTTATATATATATATTTTTTCAGATTTGAAAAAGGTGTTAAATGTCAATTATTTTTATTAAAGTAACACAAATTCTCTATTAAAGTAACACAAATTCTCTATTAAAGTTACACACTTTATTTGTTAAAGTCACATATATCGTCTGTTAAAGTAACATTCATTATTATTTAAAGTAACACAAATTGACCTTAAAGGTTACACTTGTGGCTTTCAGATTTGTTTTTTTGTTTTAATATTTATATATATATATTTTTTAGAAAACTTTTTCCATTATTGTTTCCCAATCTGAATTAAGGGTGTAGTTGTTGTTGACAATGACTCTATTAAAGTTACACCTTTTATTTATTAAAGTCACATATACCGTCTATTAAAGTTACACATTTTATTTATTAAAGTCACATATCTCTTATATTAAAGTAACACACATTATTTATTAAAGTAACACAAAATGACCTTAAAAGTTACACTTGTTGATGTCAGATCTGTTTCTTTTTTTAGTTTTTACTCTTGTTTTCAAATTTTTTTTCTAGATCTACCTTGCTTTTTACATAGTTTTTACTACAGTTACACTCATAAAGGACTACAGTTACACTCATTGAGGACTACAGTTACACTTCATAGAGGACTAGAGTTACACTCATAGAGGACTACAGTTACACTTATAGAGAACTACAGTTACACTCATAGAGGACTAAAGTAACACTCATAAATTTGTAGTAAATTACGTAGATTCAACATGTAATAAAATTCAAAAAATTCCACTCAAAATGACCTAAAATTACTAAAGTTACACTCGTAAAATATTAGAGTTACACTCGTAAAACATCAAAGTTACACTTGTAAAATGTTAAAATTATATAAATTCAAATTTTTATGTACAAAACCGTCTTAAAAAAAAATTAAAGTTACACTCCTAAAATGTTAGAATTATACTCGTAAAATGTAAAAAATTATATAAATTTAAATTTATAAGTAATAACCCGTCTTAAAAAAATATTAAAGTTACACTCGAAAATCATCCAAGTTACACTCGTAAAATGTCAAAATTATATAAATTCAAATTTTTATACAAAACCGTCTAAAAAATATTCAAGTTACACTCGAAAATCAGCAAAGTTACACTCGTAGAATGTTAAAAGTATATATATTCAAATTATTATATCAAAACCGTCTTTAAAATTTAAAGTTACGCTCGAAAATATTAGAGTTACACTCGAAAAGTATTAAAGTTACACTCGTAAGGTGTTAAAAATTTTTTAATTCAAATTTTTGTATACAAACCGCCTTAAAAACTTAAAGTTACACTCTAAAACATTAGAGTTACACTCGCAAGCATCAAAGTTACACTCATAAATCTCAGCAGCTAAAAAGTGCTCAAAAGTGCTTAAAAGTGTTTAAAAAGTGATTAATTAAAAGCTAGAGAGAGAAAGTTAATTAATTAGTGCATAGGTAATTAATTAGTAATAAGTGTATATTTTAATCTCCCAAATCTCAGCCATCCATCTCTCTCATCCAATGGCTAGGATGAGGACTCAAGGACTCAAAGAAAATGGTGGACTCAATTGAACTAAGCTATATATATATATATATATATATCTATATTATTAAAGGAAGCTTTTTTCGAGCGATTATAGAGTCTCCAACTTTTCGAAAACACTTCAGCATTCCAAATTATACAAACTACCCATATAAATATATTCATGTATTTCCGTTGTACGCAAAATTAGCATATAAAAAGTTGGATGTATCCTACAACCTATAAAATACGGAATGTGATATACAACTATTCCATATTTTCATGTTCTCAAAAAAATGGTGATGCACTACAACACCTAATAATATAATTAAATCTGAAGATTATAAAATTCTACCATGAAAGTTAGATTGGATAAAATTAATATACAGAAACCTAAACAAACACTATTACGTTAATATGTTTATATATATATACATGTATTTTCATTCAAAAATTAATAATCACCACTTCACGTTATATTGTTTTTATTTATGTTTCTTACTTTTGTTGTGTTTATTTATTTGAATCTTGTTGTTTATATTGTGTTTAAATCTTATTGTAGCATTAGTCTACAAATACGTTGTTTTTGCTTTGAATCACTAATGATTTTCTGACAAGTCTTATTTATTTTATGTGTAGGTTAACATATATTACTCTGTATGAGTTTGATGGAGATACAACGATCAATAAATTATTCGGTAAGACCGCTTTTGAATTTTAAACATAGAGTAGCATACATGTTTCGTTTTCGGAATTATTGTGTACAAATGTATGTAGATAACTTTATTTTCTATGGAATTTCAATACATCTCAACTAACTTGGATTTAAGTTTGCATTAGTTTGTTGATTTTTTTCAGTAGTTAATTGAATATCACCTTTTTTGTAACTACTTCAATTCAGAATTTTTTTTAGTATCATTAGAGTCTCTCATATGAATATCCGTAGAATATTACATTGACGACATGGTCGACATCATCCAGATTAACGAAATTGTTGTTTTTTTGTTTTAACAAGAGTCCTTACCCAAAAAAAGAATTTGCACTTTCTACGACTAATAACTACACCATATTACTCTATATCAATATATAGTTCCTACTCCTCGCTTATAAGGCTATAACAACATTATTTCTAAGCCTGGTGTTATAGAGAGTCAAGCTTCATGAAACACTCTCGAACAATATTAGAATCAAACTTCTATGAACTACTAATATATTGTTAGCTTCAAATATTTAATTTGAATATGAGATAAAGTATAAAATATATTGTTAAAAAGAAAAGGATGTTGTACGGTTTATTAAAAGTAAATATTAGAGATATGGAGATTTTTGCACATAGAACTTCTATCTTCATTTGGGGCTATTCGTCTTAACTATTACGTATAATAGACTATTAGTAGTAGTATACTCTTATATGATAAGCATACAAAAGTCCAAATTTACTCCACTATACATTATAACATCAAAGGATTATGAACTTCTTTCACGATAAGACCGTATAATCAATTATACAAAGGGAAAATGTTATTAATACCCTCCCTTTGATCAGGTTTAACATAATGACTGCCATGAGAAGTTAGGACCAATGAAACCGAAGTATTATTCCCTCCTTTCTTCAATATTTGTTTACAATTATTTTTTCGAGAGTATTTTAATTAAAAGGTAAACAAATAATATAGACAGCGGGAGTACTAAACTCAAACACCATGTATGTTACAGATTTTTTTTTTGTTACATTGACGAAACTCTTACAATTATTTCAAATCAACGAAATTTATACACTTTAGTAACAACCGCGAGATAGCTTAGAATTTGAATTGATATATGGTTATAACGACAACACGTGTTTCTACTACCATAAGATATACAATGAAACTTTCGTAGTATAAAATAGAGTATTACTCTAAATTAGAAGTCTTGAAACATGTATAAAATAGTAACAATGCTTTACCTCAATTGGGGTATCAAACTTATCACGAGTAGGGATACTCTATCAAAGAATGTGTTATGAGAAGTGGAAATAGAGTCAAATTAAAGTTCTACTTCAATTGCAATTTTCAAACGTTGTTTATCATTATTTTGTGACTAACAAATGGTTCAACTTATAAAATATAGAGTTACTTTTTTCAATTGATGAAAAGTTATTGTTCACATGTAATCCTCAGTATGGTTGTGTACTTTTGAACTGGAAAATATTAAAATATTTATGGGAGCATAATATTTTAGGAACATCAGACCGAGTACGTATGAGACTCTAACGATGTCACCTCCCCGAAATTACCTAGAACATAATATAAATGGGATAAACTTTAAAATTAGTTGATCAAGACGTTATCAGTCCATCACAACCACTTTATCATTTAATTATATTATATATACACTATAGAGCACTATAAATAGGCTCGTGCATCGCACGTGCATTAAATCTAGTATATATATATAAGAGGCTTTTTTCGAGGCACGTGAGTGACTTTACCTTTATAGGAACTTTTAAAATAAAAATTAAATTCATACATATACTTTCCAAGTTATGGTTGAACTCTTAGATTTTGATTATATTTTTTAAATTAATTATTTTCCTAATAATATTATCAACTTTTCAACATTAAATTCATACATATACTTTCCAAGTTAGAGTTGAACTCTTAAATTTTGATTATATTTTTTAAATTAATTATTTTCGTAATAATATTATCAACTTTTCAGCTTTTTAGAAACTCTTTAAATAAAAACTAAATTCATAAATATTATTTGTCCCACATTGAAAAATAATGTAGATGTGATAAATATGTTACATATAAATAGCAGAATTGTCCATCGAAAAAATAATAAAGTGGGTAATCCTATGATTATAAATAGGAATCATCCTTAAACCTTAAGTATTAACCCAAAAGTTTTGAATCTCTTAAATTAAATATTGTCTTAGAAATCTCTTAAAAGTTTTTAGATGTGGTGAATATACTATGTATAAATAGTAAAATTATCCCACATCATAAAATTAACATAAGGTGGGTGATCCTATTATTAAATATAGCAATCATTCTTGCACCTTATATAACAAATTAAAATCTTTTAAGTCTATGAAGTATTGTCTTAGACATCTCTTAAAAGTTTGTCTATTATTATCTTCACAATTGTTAAATTTACATAATCAAAATTTAATTTTAAAAGGTATTATTAAAAGAATTGAAGTATTGTAAAAAAAAATTATGAAGATAATATAATTAGATTTGCGGTGAAAAAAACCTTGCAAAGTATAGAAACTCATATTATTTGCACATTTGGTGTAATTCTTACGTTATGGTTGAACTCTTAGATTTTGATTATATTTTTTAAATTAATTATTTTCCTTATAATATTATCAACTTTTCAACATTAAATTCATACATATACTTTCGAAGTTAGAGTTGAACTCTTAGATTTTGATTATATTTTTTAAATTAATTATTTTCCTAATAATATTATAAACTTTTCAGCTTTTTAGAAACTGTTTAAATAAAAACTAAATTCATAAATATTATTTGTCCCACATTGAAAAATAATGTAGATGTGATAAATATGTTACATATAAATATCAGAATTGTCCATCGAAAAAATAATAAAGTGGGTAATCCTATGATTATAAATAGGAGTCATCCTTAAACCTTAAGTATTAACCCAAAAGTTTTGAATCTCTTAAATTAAATATTGTCTTAGAAATCTCTTAAAAGTTTTTAGATGTGGTGAATATACTATGTATAAATAGTAAAATTGTCCCACATCATAAAAGTAACATAAGGTGGGTGTACCTATGATTAAATATAGGAATCATTCTTGCACCTTATATAACAAATTAAAATCTTTTAAGTCTATTAAATATTGTCTTAGACATCTCTTACAAGTTTGGCTATTATTATCTTCACAATTGTTAAATTTACATAATTAAAATTTAATTTTAAAATGTATTATTAAAAGAAATTGAAGTATTGTAAAAAAAAATTATGAAGATAATATAGTTAGATTCGCGGTGAAAAAAACCTTGCAAAGTATAGAAACTCATACTATTTGCACATGCTTGGTGTAATTCTTAGTATATTATTTGTCCCACTTTAAGAAATATGTAGGTGTGGTGAATATATTACCTATAAATAATAGAATTGTCCCACATCAGAAAATTATCATAAGGTGGGTGATCTTATGATTACCAATATGAATCATATTGGGAAATAAAGTTTCAACCTAAAATATTTTGAGCCCCTTATATATTGTCTTACGGAGCTCTTAAAAGTTTGTATTATAATTTTCACTATAGTGAAATTTATATCATTAAAAATTAATTTAGAAAAGTATCTTAAATAATAATTTTGATGGTAAACTATTTAATGTGTTACTTGTCCCATATTGAAAAGCAATATATGTATGGTGACTGGTGAATATATACTACGTATAAATAGTAAAATTGTACCACATTGAAAAATTATCATAAGGTGAAGTGATCATAAATATGATCATCGCACGAGCTTTTAAACTATTTTGTATATTGTTATGTTAATAAATGACTTTAAAATTTTAATAAATGACATTTAAAATATTTTTTTATTATTCTGATATTAATATAACAGTTTAGTAAAGGTTAATAAATAAATATTATATGAAAAAAGATGGTGTACCACTTAGTTTGTTGTTAGTACCACATTGAAGAATAATGTATGTGTGGTGAATATATTACCTATAAATCGTAAATTGTCCCACATTGAAAAAATATTATAACATAGGGTGATCCTATGATTATAAATATGAGTCATCCTTGAACTTATGTATAAACTCACAATTTTGTAAGTCTCTTAATTATTGTTTTGGAGAGCTCTTAACAAAATGGAATTATAATAGTCACACTTAATTTGTTATTAGTCCCACATTGAAATATAATGTATTTGTGGAACATATATATATATATATATATATATATATATATATATATATATATATATATATAGGGTCAGGATCCGGTGAGAACCACTAACATAATGAGAACCATGAGAACTCTCACTAAATCTCCACCAAATCTTGTTTCGAAAGTTTTGATGGATCATTTACAATTAGTTTAGTTTATTCAATCAAAATATTTGCAGTAAGTAAACAAAATTTATTGATTATATTAAAAAATATGTACTTAATGTAGATAAATTCAATTAGGCAAACTAAAACTACTGTAAATGCATGAAAACGAGCACTAGGTGCATGAAAATTGTTACATGCATGAAAATAATTACTAGGTGCATAAAAATAACTAGCTCTAGATGCATGAAAATTGTTAGATACATGAAACTGAGTACTAGGTGCATTAAAAAGAGTAAAATCTATTTCGAATCAATTTTCGTCAGTAACATATTAATTTTCGGCCAAGAATTATGTTATCTAGCCATAATATTCTACGCCGAATCCAAATATTTCGTTAGTTTTAAAAAATAAATTTTGTAAGGCGAAGTTCTCACGGTTCTCATTATCTTAGTGGTTTTCACCGGATCCCAATTCTATATATATATATATATATATATATATATATATATATATATATATATATATATATATATATACTAAGTGTAAATTATAAAATTATCTCATATCGAAAAATATCATGAGGTGGAGTGATCATAAATATGATTATAAATATGAGTCATTTTAGTCTCTTAAGTATTGGTTTAATGAACCTTTAAAATTTTGTATTATTAACTCCACAATAGTGAAATTTACATCATCGAACTTAATTTAGAAAATTTAGGTAAGTATTATATAATTAATAATTTTGATGTTGTACTACTTAATAAGTTATTTGTCCCACATTGAAACATAATACAAGTGTGGTAAATATATTACGTATAAATTGTATAATTGTCCCACATCAGAAAATTATCATAAGCTGGGGTAATCCTATACTTATAAATAAGAGTCATCCTTGAAACTTAGATATCAAATCAAAATCTTTTGAATCTCTTAAATATTGTCTTAATTAATAAAGAGCTCTTAAAAGTTTGTATCCACCTTAGTGAAACTTACATCATCAAAAATTAATTTAGGAAAATATCATTAACAAATATAGTGAAAAATCTTTTATTTATCTCAATATACATTTCCTATATTATATTCAAGTGGTGTTTATAATTTTTATATAAAATTTTTTACATTCATTTCACAAAAAAATATTGTGAAAATGAGTCATCCTTCAACTCAGATATTCACCCAAAGTCTTTTGAATCTCTCAAGTATTATCTTACGGAGATCTTAAATGCTTGTATTATTATCTCCACCTTAATAAAATTTACATCATCAAAATTAATTTAGGAAAATATCATAAATAATAATTTAAGAGAGTACCATAGATAATAATTTTAATGGTAACTGCCAAATATGTTATTTGTCTCACATGGAAAAGTAATGTAAGTGTGGTGAATATACTATGTATAAGTAGAAGAATTGTCCCACATCGGAGAAATATCATAAGCTGGGATGATCACGCAATTATAAATAAGAGTCGTCCTTGAAACTTAGAGATAAACCCAAAGTCGTCCTTTTTTAGGAGTATTTTAATGAAAGGCAAACAAATGATTAAGACGGAGAGAATATTGTTTTAGAGAGCTCTTAAAATTTTGTATTAATTATGAAAATAATATAATTAGATTCATGGTAAAAAAAAATGCTATCATTACAGTATAGAATTTCATATTATTTGCATATACTTTGTGTAATTCATAGTATGTTATATATATCTCAAATTGAAAAATAATGTATGTGTGGTGAATATACTTATATCTATAAATAGTATAATTGCCTCATATCGAACAATTAGCATAAGGTGAGGTGATCAACCCAAAATCTTTTGAGTTGCTTGAAACATTGTCTTAGAGAGCTTGATTCTTAGGTACTTTGAATCATTTTTCGAGTCATAATATAGATCAAATATAACTTGAGTCCCGACAAGGTTGGTAACATATGTTTAAAATAGAAGTTGAACCAATATATCAATATTATTTTTTTAAAAATTACGGAGTATATTTTATTATAGTCTTAAAACTTAAAAAGTTCATTTTTATAAGTTAACTGTCATAGGAAAATTACAAAAATGACATTAACGTAGACCCGTGCATCGCACGGGCATGAAATCTAGTTACTCAATAACGTAAACCGGAGGAACTCACTACCGTGATAATAATATCTTACGGATTAATATTTAAAAAAAGAACATTATTAATTAATAGGGCTATAGGAGTAGTAAGTAACTTGTCTCGACTAGTTTTAAACCCGTGCAGAATTTGCACGGATTTGCTACTTAAAACTATTAAAAGTTTGATTTGATTTATATTGATATAAATTTTTAATAATTGCTAAAATTTAAACTTCTATGTAATATCATTAAACAAATAAAATTTATAAAGAATAGACTAAAATTAATAAAAAACTTCAAATTATGGATTTTTTAACTTCATTGTCATTGCAAGACAAAGTACTCGTCTAAGCTATGAAATATGGTAAATTAACTTGTTTTACCCACCTTTCATATTATGAACGATAAATTATGCGATATGAAAAAAAAATACAATGTGTTAGAATATTAAATAAATTTATAATATTTTAAACATCATTTTAAAGTGTTTCAGCGATTATTTTTGTATTATAGATAAGACTGAAAAAAAAAACACGCAACATCTTTACATGTAACATGAAAATTATAAGACTTTAAGAAATGAAATTAATTTTAATTTCATACACCTTAAATTATGAGATCGTATTAAGGAGATTGTATATTGGAAACATTATAGTCACTCTTAATACTTACAGAGGAAATAAAATGAGAATTAATCTTGCACGGCAATTATGAAAATTTAGATATTAGAATCATTAATGAAAGCATAATATAGGGTGACATATTTATTTAGTGAAAGGAACAGATATAGTAATTAATTATTGAAATAAGAGTAAGGTTATTAAAATCCTCCTATATATATATATATACATAAATTCTCATTTCTGATATATAAGGCTTTTTTCAGCCTTCCTATTGCTCGAAAAAAAAAATTGAACTTTTTTCCCATTTTTTTGCAAGTAGGACTCACGCAATTTCCAAATATTTAATTTCCCTCTCTCCTCCCCAAACCAACTATTTACATTCTACTATATAATTATGACTATATAATTATGATTATAATATGATGGCCTATCATATAATACTTCGTATGACTTATATAATATGATTTCCTGACTTATACTATGCTAATACGGAAAAAAAAAATTATAACAATCGACAAAATTTAAATTACCATTCCAAAAATAAAATTAAAAAATATTTACATTCCAAAAAATAATATACAAAAATACAAATTATTACAATTCCCGTATACTTCGTATACTATTATACGAGTACATGTTTAGAACAAATTGAAATCGACTAAGGTTATTAAAAAAATAACACATACACCATCTATATAAATCATGGGCTCACAATAATAAATTGCATGTTGATCGAACGAAAAATTGACAAAAAATTGAATTAAAAATTGACAGTAATTATATATTTTTTTAATTAGTATATTTCGAACATCATAATTTTAAAAGCAATCTGTGTATTATAGCACGGGTATAAAGCTATTAAGTAGAAATAACATGGTAGACCCTACCTAAATAAAAGTTTTTTTTTTTCGAACCTACAAAGTTGGCAAGTCAAGTTACAACATATTTTTTTTTTCAAAACCTACAAACTTAGCTTTTATATAAAGGAGATATTAATTATCTTGACAAATTTCTATTAGTAGCATAATTTATTTATCATCAATTAATCCGTACGTATATCTTCTCAATTACCACACAAATTCGTGCGTATGAAATAGAATCGGATACAAGCCTCTACATCATCAAATTTTAATATGAGAGATCTTAATAACAGAGAAAGAGATTAAGATTTTATATATTTTTTACTCAGTTGATTAAAACTTGTGCTGATAACATGGTGTAAGATAAAGAAATATAAATAGTTATAAATAGAAAGTAAAGAGAGAATAACTGAGACCAAAGTATATATTCTTATTTCATCATGAGAGATACATTTGTTGGAAATTAAAGTGTGATTACCGGTTTCATTTTAGCGTTTTCGGATTTGGTTCACGAATGGGTAAAATCGTTATAATATAATAAATTTTGTATGCTTATAAAATTTCCGAGTTAGTTAGCAGTATAGTTTTGTTCCGAACGACTATGACGGAGGTCTCGTTACCTGGTCAGTGGGTCTTGGTCAAAGGGCGAAGGGGTTCGGGACGTGGCATGGTCTCCGATAGGGGATCGGGGGAGCACAACGGCCTCGAAACTTTGGAATAATTAAAATTCCGCAACCAAAATTTCATTCTGTCACTTTATTCGTAACTCTTCAAAAATAAACTCCTTGTTTTCTTTTCCCTATCTATATTATTAGAACAGGGACATACGGAAAAATTAAGTCTTCTACGTCTTGAACATAAAATACAAACTGCAGACAAAAACATCTTAGTTATTTATGTGGTTTAGTTTCCTTTTCAGAGGGACACCGTCCCATCTCAATAGAAAATTGGA
Organism: Heliosperma pusillum; assembly: GCA_022085475.1. Classification (NCBI taxonomy): domain Eukaryota; kingdom Viridiplantae; phylum Streptophyta; class Magnoliopsida; order Caryophyllales; family Caryophyllaceae; genus Heliosperma; species Heliosperma pusillum. The sequence continues at coordinate 6,893 of JAIUZE010003387.1, read as the reverse complement.
ACAATCCAGACACAGATATAAGGATCAAATTGATTGTTCTATTAGGAAAGTATAAGTTGATTCGATGAATATTATTGTCAATTCTTGCTCTTGCTTACCCTGTTTTCTAACAATATATACTCAGTTAGGTTGAGTTTTAACAAGATAAGACTCCCTTTGTCCCGGTTAATTGTTGTCATATTCCATTTGATGGTGTCTCAGTCAATTGTTGTCATTTCTATATAGGAAAGGTTTTGTATGAATAATTTGATCTCTCAATGAGATTATTGTCTACTTGTCAAACACTAAGTATAACAACAAATGGTTCCCTACTCTTTCTTTGATCTTTGTGCCTAAATGAAAGGATAACAATTGACCGGGACGGAAAGAGTATATTTTACAATCTTGTAAAATATGGACATCCATATACGGAGTAATATATGGTATAATGTAAGATTTCATAACAATACTATATTAAGTTTTTTAAACGAAACCAAGTAACGTAAGCTTACAAAGTCTGGTGAACATGTCAATAAGTTACAACATAAGACCTCGCCAATTCTATAGATGACCACTTCAAATTAAGAACAGTTGTAACTATAATCAACTATAAATACATCATTTTATCATGCTAAGTATTATCCAAACTACTCTAAAACTTCTCGCTTCAAAGACTATAAATCATATAACCAACAATGGCATACAATAACACCTTTGTGTTTCTAACACTTATGGCCTTCACTTCCTTTGTGGCTTATGCAACTGATCCAAACCAACTTCAAGATTTTTGTGTAGGGGTTAGTGACCCTAACAAAGCATGTACGTCTTCTCTTTTTTTCTTTTTATTCGAGTCGTTTGTTTTCAATCTTTTAAGTTCAAGTTTTTGATATACATCGTAACATAATACTTTTTTTTAGCAGCCTAACATAATACTTAGATAATACTGAATCTCATTCGCTGAAATCATATCATTAATTAATAGCGGAGCCAGGATTTAAACTTAGGGGGTAGTACACTCGAAAAATTAAACTAAAGATTTCGAAAAACTCATCCGGCCGAGGGAGACCCCCTGCTAGCCCCCTAGATCCGCCATTGTCATTATTAGTGGAATATATACAAGGGAGTATGAAACTCAAACAATTAAATTATTAGCAAAATACTAAATTCATAGGAATGCCATATTATCTTTGCATAAGATTTTCCCAAGATAATATATCAACTTTATCTTTTTAATAAGTGATAATGAATCAATTAATTTGTACTCGAATTGTCGTGCTAAAGCTTGTTTCTTTGTAGTGTTTGTGAATGGCATGTTTTGCAAGAATCCAATGGAAGCAACACCTGAAGATTTTTTCTACAAAGGGTTGGACATACCGGGGAAAACCAACGATTTGGGAGTCAATGTCACACAAGTTACAGCAACTCAATTACCAGGGCTCAACACCCTCGGTATATCGTTGGTAAGGATCGACTTAGCACCATACGGGATCAATCCACCACACACCCACCCTCGTGCCACCGAGGTCTTGACGGTCATAGATGGAACCCTCTATGTTGGGTTTGTGACATCCAACCTTCCAACTGGCGGCAACAAACTATTCACTAAGGTGTTAAACAAAGGAGATGTTTTCGTGTTTCCACAGGGTCTCGTTCACTTTCAATTTAATGTCGGTAATACCCCGGCTGTGGCTTTTGCTGGGTTAAGCAGCCAAAACCCCGGAGTTGTGACGATCGCCAACGCTGTGTTTGGATCAGAGCCCCCTATCTCGGTCGATGTTTTGGCTAAGGCCTTCCAGTTGGATGCCAATGTGGTCAAGTTCCTCCAGTCTCGGTTTGGGATGAGCTCATAATTCAAGAATCGGTTACAATTTACTAGTCACCACTACTATAATCGTACTATTTAAATTTTGCTAATGTAATGAATATATACTACTGTGATATATACAAGTAATAATTGAGTGATTTTTGTTTTAAGTAACCGAGTCTTATCTACATCAAGTCACAAAATTAAGACATTTAGTCAGCAAAAGACCTCCTAAAATTCATCAAGAATCGAATAACATAAATAAGCTACAAAAACAAGACGTTCTGAGAGAGAGCATATACCAAAAAATGACTCGTATGTAAGCCGTAACAGAACAAATACAATATCATGGATCTCCAAAATGTAGTTAAAAGTGACCCCATAGATTAGCAAATCACCCAATACCACCCTTCTTAATCATCGACGACATTTTCGTTCCTTAAAATGATGCCCTCTGTAAATTTGTTCCATACCTTGAATGACTAACCTCAAGTCACCAAACTTCGTTCTTCTCAAGCGTCAAAGCGGTTATCGGTTCTTCTTTATTCTATCGGGGTCCTCTTGGTGCTTTCGGAACTTCGAATGTTCTGTTTTCATGTCGATTTCATTACTTGTACCGCGATCAATAACCTCCAAGCCGTGTCAATCAAAGTTGAGTACATGTACACATACATATTTAACTGTGGAACTTTTCATGGCTCAATAATATTAGTGGCTCCTACTGCAAACAGTGTGCATAGTGTGGGCATTAGAAGGTCTCCAAGCCGAAGCCGTAAGTAGACAAAGGTCCTTCCACCCAAGCTTTAGTGTAGCCTTGTCCTCAACCAAAGTATACGTATCACAGGGGAACATGTCTAGCAGCAATATTGCTTGGGCACACACCAAATGCCTTACTATTAAACTCAATAAAAAGCCGCGAATTTGGCTCAAATAAGGCCATATCACTAGGCTCAATTAAGGTCTCATCACTCATTCACTTGGTACACACCAAATGGGGCATTATTACGCTTAATTAAGGTGTATTATTAAGCTAGTAGGTCTTGCTTGCGACGGATCGGATTTTGCGACGGGTATTTTGTGAGAGGAAATGGGTAGAGGGGACAAGGTGGGCACCCCCATGTGCTTCTCCACTCACCCTTGATGGGTATTTTGTGAGAGAATATGGTATCCGTCTTAAGCTTGTGACGGATAGTGTCCGTCACAAATGAGAATTTGTGTTATTAAGCTTGACATTATAATATGTTCTCTTTCTCTGCTACAGCGAAATCTTTATGAGATGCTACATTCAATTCAACGAATTAATGAATCAAATTTCGAATCAAATTATATTGTTCAACTTTAGATGAACAAGAATCTATTAACAAATAATTTTAGATTTTATAAAGACCGCTTTAAACTCAACGACAGTTCATAAACTTATAGGTGTGGACCTTTTGCCACTAGCATTTACATGTAGACTTATGGTCACTTACACTTATACAATATGAACATATTGTAATGATGAGTTAATATTGAATTAAAATATACCTTTAAAACTTTAAACTTCCGGTCAAAGTCATAATGTGTACATATTTGTTCATCTTTATAAAATAAATATTTTAGAGCTATAGGTTCAAAATTACATAATACGTCCTTTTTTCGAAAACTTAATGATCACATATATTGAACTACAATCCAAAAAATTTTAAATTCTACAGCATAAATTTCTTATGTACACCATAAATATCAATATAAATACATAAATTTATGAAATAAAACATTAATACTTGCAACATACTAATTCATGATTCAATTAATAAACATGGTATATAATAAATTCACGTGATCAATATAATAATATATAAACAGTCAAATTTGTCCTCCTCCTACAATAACTTAAATCAATAATAATCATGCTCCAGACAAAGATGAAACTCTACCGATTCAACAAACACAATTGAATGAATCAACAATAGTCAATGCAATATATTATTCAATAACGTAAACCGGAGGAACTAGCTAGAGTCACTACCATGATAATATAAAAATAATACTCCGTATAAGTAACTTGTCTTGATATAACTTGTGTTGTTATAAACTCGAGTGGTAAGAGCACTTTTATCCTAATCATAAAATTAGGGGTTCGATTTTTACCCTTGACATTGTGCGTTTATTTGAACAAAAAAAAACAAATTTGTATTAGTCGCATAATTTATTTATCATCAATTAATCCGTATATATATCTTCTCAATTACCACATAAATTCGTACTTATCAAATAGAATCGGATACAAGCTTCTATATCATCAAATCTTAATAACAGAGAAAGGGATTAATATTATTATTTTATTCTTTTTACTCGTTTGATTAATACTTGTGCTCATAACGTGGTGTGAAATAAAGAAATAAATAATTATAAATAGAAAGTAAAGAAAAAATAAGTGAGACAACAGTATATTCTTATTTCATTATGAGAGATACATATGTTGAAAACTAAAGTGTAATTACTGGTTCATTTTAGCGTTCACGGATTTGTTTCACACATGGGTAAAATCGTTATAATATAATAAGTTCGGGTTATATACGGAATGTATGCTTATAAAATTATTTCTGAGTTAGCAGTATAGTTTTGTTCCAAACGGCTATGACGGAGGTCTCGCTGCCGGGTCCGTAGGTCTTGGTCCAAGGGCGTAGAGCGTTGGTTTAGGGGTTTGGGGGCAACGGCCTCGAAACTTTGGAATAATAGAAATTCCGCAACAGAATTTCATTCTATCACTTTATTCGTAGCTCTTCAAAAATAAACTCCTTGTTTTCTTTTCCCTATCTATATTATTATATGTGGGATGAGGAAGAATAATCAGAAGATTAAACATACGGCAAAATTAAAACTTCTGCATCTTGACCATAAAATACAAACTGCAGAACAAAAATTCTTTGTTATATCTGTGGTTTAGTTTCCTTTTCAGAGGGACACCGTCCTATTGTAAACCATAAAATTTTAGACGAAAATAATATTATGGAAAACAAGAATTTATTTTATAACCGAAAGATTGAAGGTTACAACTTTCGTGACTCTCTTGATTTCATCATAAGGGCTAGGGTTTTTAATAGTACTACGAGAGTCTTATCGACTTAATCTCGTAGGGAGATGATGAAGTCTTTTTTGTGACTTATTTCATATTGCCTACAGTTTGGTAGTGGCGGGATAGGGTCTGACTTGTTTCATCTGCTCCACTTTCTAAACCCTAAACACAAGTTTATATGGTAGTCTAGTAACTTAAAGGTCAAGACAATAAATAAATATTATATAATATCTTAAGATATTATCACAATCTTTTTTGATAATTATCTCCTAAATACTAAAAATAATCTATAATCAATAGATACCAAAATATAAAATTTCGGTGTCTACACCTATCTCAATATAAAATTTGGAACAACCCACACACAGATATAAGGATCGAATTGATTGTTCTATTAGGAAAGCATAAGTTAATTCGATGTGTATTATTGTCAATTCTTCCGTTTGCGTACCCTGTTTTCTAACAATATATACTCAATTAGGTAGAGTTTTCATGAGATAATACTCTCTTTGTCCCGATCAATTGTTGTCATATTCCATTTTAGAGTGTCTCGGTCAATTGTTGTCATTGCTATATAGGTAGGGTTTTGTATTGAGTAATTTGATCTCTCAATGAAAAAATTGTCCACTTGTCATCCAATTAGTATAACAACAAATGTTCTCCTACTCTTTCCTTGGTCTTTGTGCCAAAATGAAAGGAGAACAATTGACCGGGACGGAAAGAGTATATTCTACAATCTTATAAAATATGGACATCCATATACGGATAATATATGGTATAATATAGTATTTCATAACAATACTATATTAAGTTTTTTAAACAAAACCAAGTAACGTAAGCTTACAAAGTCTGGTGAACATGTCAATAAGTTACAACATAAGACCTCGCCAATTCTATAGATGACCACTTCAAATTAAGAACAGTTGTAACTATAATCAACTATAAATACATCATTTTATCATGCTAAGTATTATCCAAACTACTCAAGAACTTCTCGCTTCAAAGAGTATAAATCATATAACCAACAATGGCATACAATAACACCTTTGTTTTTCTAACACTTATGGCCTTCACTTCCTTTGTGGCTTATGCAACTGATCCAAACCAACTTCAAGATTTTTGCGTAGGGGTTACTGACCCTAACAAAGCACGTACGTCTTCTCTTTTTTTCTTTTTATTCGAGTCATTTATTTTCAATCTTTTAAGTACAAGTTTTTGATATACATCGTAACAGAATATTTTTTTTTAACGGCATAACATAATACTGAATCTCATTCGCTGAAATCATATCATTAATCAATAGCGGAGCCATGATTTAAAATTAGGGGGCAGTACAGTCAAAAAAATTTAACTAAAAATTTCGAAAAATTCATCCGGCGGAGGGCGACCCCTGCTAACCCCCCTAGATCCCCCATTGTCATTAATGGAATATATACAAGGGAGTATGAAACTCAAACAATTAAATTATTAGCAAAATGCTTCATAGGAATGACGACATATTATCTTTGCATAAGATTTTCTCTAGATGACTAGATAAAATATCAACTTTATCTTTTTAATAAGTCATAATGAATCAATTAATTTGTACTCGAATTGTCGTGCTAAAGTTTGTTTCTTTGTAGTGTTTGTGAATGGCATGTTTTGCAAGAATCCAATGGAAGCAACACCCGAAGATTTTTTCTACAAAGGGTTGGACATACCAAGGAAAACCAACGATTTGGGAGTCAATGTCACACAAGTTACAGCAACTCAAGTACCCGGGCTCAACACCCTCGGTATATCGTTGGTAAGGATCGACTTAGCACCATACGGGATCAATCCACCACACACCCACCCTCGTGCCACCGAGGTCTTGACGGTCATAGATGGAACCCTGTATGTTGGGTTTGTGACATCCAACCTTCCAACTGGCGGCAACAAACTATTCACTAAGGTGTTAAACAAAGGAGATGTTTTCGTGTTTCCACAAGGCCTCGTTCACTTTCAATTTAATGTCGGTAATACCCCGGCCGTGGCTTTTGCTGGGTTAAGTAGCCAAAACCCCGGAGT